>OY293416.1:41391506-41627802 GCA_958502065.1 Chrysolina americana
TATTTCAAAAATGTTTATGTTTGATTTTCATTATGATTTTATGGTACCCATCATGGGAGATGGATGTAAGCTGCTGTATACTGATACTGAGTCCTTATGATGATAAGCGTCAACTGATTCCTCAGTCATTCGATACTTTACCATGGGGGTATCGAGCATAGTTTTCGAGAATTCAACCCTTGGATTATATATTTACAACTGTATAACAGGTCTAAAATATCCTAAAAAGGTTACAGATTCAACATGGCTAATAGGTGCGTTACACCAGGAATTGAAGGAACACTATCTACTCCGCCAAGTCTACAAGAATTGTCTGCAAACGCAATTTATTGGACTCCCAAAAATCGTGCTTCGTTTGATGAAAAACTTCATATTGAAATTTGGTATTCCAAAAATATGCCAAGTACTTGTTATTTCATTATTCCAAAAGAATTCAAAGAATTACTTAATATAAATTGTATTAGAGAACTGAAAAAACAAATGAGGAAAAATTACTATTTTACTGATTCAGATTGGCATAAATTTTTGAAATTTAAATTTGTAGCTCGCACAAGGTATAGATGAAAATTTGAGTACTTATATGTAATAAAAAATATATTTTAAAAGTTTATTCCAATTATGTATAAATCTGTAAACATTTTCCTGTTGACGCACTGTAATTTTTTTAATGTAATAAAAAATATATTTTGAAATTTGCTTTCATTTATGAACGATAACTACTGCTTTCAACGAATAAAATGATCATTTAATTATATATTCTATGTAATAAAAAAAGAAAAAAAAATGCTTTTATTTAAACATCATTCATAAAAAGAAATCATTCTAGAAAGGAAGGTTTTCAATCAAAATCTCCAAATTCCACTCTGAAATTATTTATATTTGAAGTAGGTATTTCCAGCATTTGCTGTAAATACCTACTTCAAGTATGGAGAATTTCAGAGTGGAAGTTGGAAATTCTGATTGGAATACCTGTAATAAAAAATATAATTTGAAATTTGTTTCCATTTATGAACGATAACTACTGCTTTCAACGAACAAAATGATCATGTAATTATATATTCTATGTAATTAAAAAAAAAAATGCTTTTATATAAACATCATTCATAAAAAGAAATCATTCTAGAAATGAAGGTTTCTAATCAAAATCTCCAAATTCCACCCCTGATATTATTTATATTTGAAGTAGGTATTTCCAGCATTTGCTGTAAATACCTACTTCAAGTATGGAGAATTTCAGAGTGGAAGTTGGAAATTCTGATTGGAATACCTGTAATAAAAAATATAATTTGAAATTTGTTTCCATTTATGAACGATAACTACTGCTTTCAACGAACAAAATGATCATGTAATTATATATTCTATGTAATTAAAAAAAAAAAATGCTTTTATATAAACATCATTCATAAAAAGAAATCATTCTAGAAATGAAGGTTTCTAATCAAAATCTCCAAATTCCACCCCTGATATTATTTATATTTGAAGTAGGTATTTTCAGCATTTGCAGTAAATACCTACTTCAAGTATGGAGAATTTCAGAGTGGAAGTTGGAAATTCTGATTGGAATACCTGCAACATCTAAAATTAATGACTTTTTCCAACACATGCTGGAAATACTTACTTACGCTTCGTTTTCGTGAAACCGCAGCGTTTAAAATATTACAATGAATTATTTTAGATATCCATGTACCTGCAACATCTGAAATAAGTATCTTTTCCCAGCATATGCTTGAAATTCATATATTTGAAGTAGGTATTTCTAGAATATGTTGGAAAAAGTCATTTATTTCAGATGCTGCTGCTGCTACATACATATCTGAATAAAATATGCATTGTATATTTTTCAAAATTATTTCAATAATCGTTAAACAAAAAGATTCATTTTATATAGAGAAATGAACAAGTGTCTCAAAATTTGTCTTTTTGAAAGATTAGAATATGAAGTATTTTCTATGGAGGGCAGTGAACCCAGGCTTTGTATAGTGTTGAGCAAAAAAAAAAAGTAAGTTGAAAATGTTTTTATGTTTGAGTGTCTGCAATGTAATAAAAATTTAAACTTGAAATTAAACACACAGAATTCATTATTCTCATTTATAACATAAATCATTTACAAATTTTTGTTTATAATAAAATAAATATTCACGTAAAGCATTAGCCAACATACTATCTAAACATGCTTACCTTAGATTTTACCAATACACCCAAAGCTTGAAATAAACTTGTTATACTCGTTCGGGTTGATGAATGGTAGGTTAGAAAATTGAGGAAAATATTTGGATTTCACTATGAGTGTAGGCTTTGGGCTGTCGCCCGGTTTAGCGAAGATAGCGAGCAAACTCACACTTGCCCCAAATTCACACTTACCCGAGCTTACCTTACTTGAAGTAAGTATTTCCAGAATATGCTGGAAAGAGTCATTTATTTCAGATGTTGTTGCTACATGCATATCTGGATAAAATGATCTTGAATAAAATATGCATTGTATATTTTTCAAATTTTTTTATTAAAATATGTATTGTATATAATAAATTTTATCACATATGTCAGTGCAACTCCCTAAGTGAAATCTGCAAGGCTCTGTTGTCGTCGTTCTCCTCCGATGACGATGTTGATGAAAATCGACGACGTCGTCTTGGCAGCGGCTCCTCGATGTCCGTCAATGCCATCTTCGTTGCAAGGCCTGCTGGTATCCATATGTGCCCGGAGGTGACGGTCACACCCATGTTATTGTGACATGGGATGTCATCTCCGATCATAATGGCACATATCATACAATGATACACTTTCCGGCAAGTCTTGCAACTCACCAACTCATTTTTGTTCTTGCACGTATTGATACCGTTGATATTCATTTTTTCGTGTAATGTTTCAAACAGCAGCTAAAATAGACTGACTGACTGACATTCACAAATGGTGCACCTATCAAAACCACGAAATCGTTTTCGAAGGAAATTGTTGAAACTGATAACGAGAACGAATTTCCGGTGTAGTTGGTATTGTGGCCTCAAGAAAAACAGAAATGATTGGAAATCTAAGCAAATCTTCGAATAAATAAAACAAATTACCTTTTAATTTTTATTGCATAAACTAACATACTATCTAAAGATGAAGCTTGACAAAAACCTTCTATAATTTCTTCCAAACTCAAATTGGTTTTATTTTCACGTAACCAAGATTGAATAATATCAAAAACACCTCGATAATAGTCACAAAAGTTCATAGCATCCAGCATAGCGATACGGTCAAACAGCACCCCCAAGTGTGTATTGAGAATGTCGTTCACATCTTGTTCAGACAACTCCATGTTCGTGATATCTTTGGAAATGGAAATTTGTTTGGTATTACTTTCGATGTACTGTGTGATGTAAATGTAATCCCCGCAACGTGTTGTGATTGGATCATACTCATCTACATACTCATCGATTTGTGATTCAAAGAAATTTTCCTTTATTTCTTGCAGGATGTCAATGAGGGTTGCCCATTCAAAAGAAGCAAAATTGATAGATCGAATGGAGAACTGCTGCTTCGAAACGATGCATGAGCTAAAATCCCTGGAGGGACTTATGCCACATCGAATTTCGTAGGATGGCATAGGGAAGACCATCAACATCAACTGATGTTCGTTCCGAGCTGCCATTTTGTATTGCCCCAATGCTCTGTCGATGGCATTTAGAGTTTCTTTATAATCTTCCCCACCACTATCGCACATTACTTCAACTTCACTGACGTAACCACTATCTTGAGACATTTTCGTTTTCAAACTGGATATTCGTCTGTGCTTGCATACGCTTTTATAGCTTCAGATCACGTGGTCTATTTTAAAATTGTTGTTGCATGTTTGTTAACTGTGAAAAAAATATTTGAAAGACCCCCCCGGAATTATATGATTTGTGTTTGTTTCCCATGAGATTCTATACAAAATCAACGATTTCGATCCAACTGTTATGTTTGTTATCCAAACCGAGCCATTTAACGTACATTTTTTTGCCTTTCTTCCTCAGAACATTTTCCACGAGATATATATCTGGATTTGCAGTTTTTTGTAATTCCTCTGTATAAAAAGCACCCTTGTTGATGATGTTACCATCTGGAGTGTGCAGCAAGCCGCCGCCTCCAGAGGGCGTAGATAATTTTCGCTTTATATCACCACTGCCACCAGCGGTGCTGCTGTCGCTATGTCCAAACTTATCGATAACCATTTTGAAAATGTTAATGTATGCATGGATGTATGTCATCTTATAGAATTATATTCGCCTCTTTAAGTTGACTCAAAATGGCAATAATCTCATTGTCATGCGAAGTATTTCCGGCATCCCGAGAGGCTATCAATAATTTGAGGCGTTCGCATAGTTCGTTTGGGTCATCCCAATAAACAAACTCCATAGGTTTGGTATTGAATGTAATTGCAATAGGTATATTTTTGGGTAAACCGCTGCCTTTTGCATCAGGGTTGGATGTTTTAGGTAAACCGGTACGTGTCGATATTTTACGTTGATTTCGTATAGGAAACATCGGTTTAATTATTTCGGTATATTTGTATCTTTTACTACCTTTCGGATAGCCTAGGGAGTTTTTGTGAATGTTCGACAAATCTACAATTGATTTGTATGCCTGCATATCTTCATTATTATAGTTTTCAGGTGTGTTTAACAATATGAGTTCATATATACCGGGTGTTGCTTTTCACTGATATCCACCCATTTTGAAGATACACCATCATATACAGGACCGTATACTTTATCTATTTCTTTGTCATTACTCCAATGTTTTATAATGTACGGTTGAGCCATTATAGGATACTGATCGATATATTCCTGTAAAACTTGCTCATTCATGTCTGACACAAAGCTCTTATCTTGTTCCCCTTGTGTGCCTACGCTAAAGATATCCTCATCATCACCATCATTATCATCTGTACTTGCAACATGTTCGAGGGATTGGAATGGAGTCATCGTTTCGATGGATTCGAATGGATACATTTTACGCTCTTCCACTTTCTCTTGTTTGAGTTCAGATTTTACCTCACTTTTTATTGTGGTAGTAGGAGATTGCGACGTCGGCGGCGGCATTGCTGCTATTTTCCTCAATGGGACAGATACAGGTTTAAAGAATTTTTGCAACGACTCATCTTCTTCGGATCTACCCAATTTCAAAGCCAAATATTTTTTTCGAATAACATCAACTTCTTTGCTCAACGGTTTCATGATGATAACTGTGGGATACATCAATCTCTCTGTATACTTATATATTTATCGAATCCTTGACGATAACGTCCAGCATTTATATCAAAATCTTTCATAATCACAACGGTTCCATATCGATGCTGTCGCCAACATTCTGCACACATTGCCTTGAATTCTACGAACGTCATGTCTGGGGAAACGTGTTCATCGAATACATGTTTCAAATTCATTTCATCCTGCTTGAAAAGCACAATCATATTACAATTGTCTCGTATCAATTGTTTTGGAATTTTTGAATATGTCTGAAAAAGATATGCAGCATCAATATTTCGGTGTCTGCAAAAGGAGTAGTATTCTCGAATATTTTCTGTTGACCATCGCATGCAACATCATCGAAAATGAATATGGA
Source organism: Chrysolina americana (assembly GCA_958502065.1). NCBI lineage: Eukaryota > Metazoa > Arthropoda > Insecta > Coleoptera > Chrysomelidae > Chrysolina > Chrysolina americana. The sequence goes on from OY293416.1 coordinate 41,397,096, forward strand.
ATTTGATTTGGCTTCGTGAGGGCTTATGATTTCCTCATTTTCCCTGAACGGATAATATCCCAATCCCTTGACTTTCCTCAAAATTTCTTGAACCACCTGATATTTGGGTTGGTACAAAGATTTTGAATATACGTAGATGTTATCGAATTTTGCTCCATTCGGGTGGAATAACAGTGTTAAGATGGCATTTGTCTTTCCACAACCACTTGGTCCGCAAATAATTGCACGAAACGAATTCGGTAATAATTTACCATGCTTCCCAATCATACTGCTATCGAGGTCTCCATTCAAAAAATCTAAATTTTCAATAGGCAGTGTCTTGTCTTGTTGAACGACCTCCATGATGTGATGAAAAAACATGAGTGCGCCACGGTTATAAATAAACGCATTGAAGGTATCTTTCATCATTATCAATGTTGACTTACTCTGGTGCAGGTGTTGTCAATTCAATCATCAATAAGCTCCCGTTCGAATTGCATCTACCAGGTTATTCGTTTTGCGGGTCTGGCACCAAATTGAGGCAGAGATTACAACGCGGAGAAACTGGCGTGAATCCTTTGGACGAAAGCTGCAGAGAGCACGATATTGCATACTCTCAATCCGACTCTCTAGAAGACCGTCATCAGCAGATCAAGCATTGGAAAATAGAGCTTGGGAACGAGTTAAATCTAAAGACGCTAAATTTGGGGAACGGGCTGCAGCTTGGCTTGTTACTTCCACCATGAAAGCCAAACGTAAGCTAGGTATGGGCGTGTCCTTTCGCCGTAACTTGCTTCAAAAAATTATTGAAAATTGGAAAATCCTACTAATATTAAGAAATCTAGTGCTTCGGCTTTGAGTGCTGCTAAAATGGCATTGAGTCAAGCTGGAGGACGTAAGAAAATACGATTGCATAGAATAATTCCATTCTATGCAAAGTCTGGAAGAATTTTACCACTTATACCTATATTTGCTGCACTTTCGGCTTTGGGTGCGTTGGCAGGTGGAGCGAGCTCCATAGCAAAACCGTAATAGACGCAAAAAATGCTAACAAGAAACTTGAAGAAGATCAACGTCACAATAAATCCATGGAGCATTTGGGTTCGGGTTTGTACCTGCGGAAAACCCCTCGAGGATTTGGACTGTTCCTGAAAAAACAACATCAACGCAAAGGACGCGGTCTTTACCTGAAAAAGCAAAAAAACTGCTAGATAAGCTACCCCATAGAGCATTATACGATTCGGAAATTCAGAAGTGTGCTCGTCAGATGAAAATACCTCATTTTCGTGGAGTCTTTATGCGTGATACGTTACCAACTTGTGGCCCTTGGCTGCGAAATGCGCTATATTGAACTTGGATTCCCACTTGAATGCGGGCACTCATTGGGTAGCTTACAATGAAAACGGCAATGTCGCACAATATTTCGATAGTTTTGGCAATCTCAAACCTCCATTGGAATTGGCAAGATATTTTGGGAGGGGCGAAAGAATTACATATAATAATATTCAATATCAAAATTACAATCAGAGTAATTGCGGACATCTCTGCCTAAAGTTTCTACTTCATAATGTCCACCGCCGAGATGCATCAATCGTTGGCTGAAATGCATAAATATAAATCATTGCGAGATTTCACTGATACTCAACTGCGAGCTTTGTCAATCGAACATTAGATTGGGAACGCAGGACCTTGGGAGTTGCTAGATGTATGGCATAGGTTACCAAAGGACTACAAAAATCGATTCGCTTTGCAGATTCGTCTACCATGTTTCATTCATTATCAAAATGAGTTTGGACTATCAACGGCATCACTAAAAGAAGCAGAGTATCATGGACCAGTTAGTGCACAATTTCAATGTTATTATTGTAATAATAAATGATTTTTCATCCAAGTTGTTGTTCATTATATAAGGCGGGTCGCTTCCGACACTATATCAGTCATGTCTATGATATTGACGTAAACAAGTTGTTCTTCAACGCTTTCCATCGATTTCAATCCGCCCATTCAATTGGATTCTGATTCAGAATACAGTTTGGCTTTGCTCAGCTTCCATTCGTACAACAGTATACCCAACATTGAAGAAGGTACAAAATTCTACTACTTTGAAAACGGCGGCAAAACTAAACTGAGTATCGATATCCCTACTGGCTCTTACGAAATTGGTGATATTGAGGCTTTGATCAGCAAACACATCACACCCAAAATGTACAAGGAAAACCCTCAGGAATTTTTCTACCTCAAACCGAATAATAACACGCTGAATAGCGAAATATTCTGCCTTAAACACTCAATTGATTTCCGACCTGAAAACAGTTTGGCCCGCATTTTAGGGTTTTCGCCTATTCTTCTCAAACCCAACTTGCATTACGCATCAGATCTACCTGTAGATATCATTAAAGTACGTACCATACACATAGATAGCAACATTACGTTCGGTGCATTCTACAACGACGCACCGTCTCATACGATATACGAATTTGCTGTTGGTGTTGATGCTGGTTACGCAATCGACGAAACACCCAACCACCTCATTCATCTACCCATTGCTCATAGAGACGAAATAAACAATATTACGCTGCGAGTGCTGGACCAGCATTCTCAACTCGTTGATTTTCGAAACGAAGAAATAATCGTTCGTTTGGAATTGAAGCGAAAGTATGTTGCTAACTATTCATAAGAATAACTCACCACCATACCCCCCTTCAGTCTTCACCAAGACCTTCAACGTGCGTCAACTACTATCACCGGAGAATAAACTGTATTTGGAATCTCTCGGTTATCATGTTGTCCAATCAAGTGTTCAACATTTTCCGAAAACCACAAAACGATGAATCCATACAAAAGGTGGAATGGCGGACTTCGCAACAATGATGTCATTGAAATCATCATCAATCAATCTGACGCTTACGATGCTTTGTATGATAGCCTGTTATTCATCAGTGGAAAAGTTGTGAAAACCAAAGGAGATGGTCGTGTAACATTCGTTAACAATGCTGGTGCTTTCATGTTTCAATCTGTTAGTTATGAACAAAGCGGTAAGGAGTTGGAGACGGTCCGTGAAGTTGGAATTGTTAGTACTGTCAGAGGCTTTCTCACCTACACTGACGAAGATATCAAGCACTTGGCCAATTCAAGTTTCAGCAGTCAAGTTGAAAATTGAAAATATTGAACTCAAAGTTAAGAGAATCTTTCCACATGATCAAATTAAATTGCAACTCTTGAAGGCCATCCAAGCTGATACTCCTATTCTCATGCCGTTCAGAAAATGGGAACTTCATATGATGCCTGCTCTCACACAAGGTGCAAAAAGTGAAATATGGGCCGTCAAGACTTCCTCGTTTCTCGAAAGTCCTCGCTATGTGATTGTATGTTTCCAAAAGACCGTGATTACACCAAATTCAACAATGATCCAATAATATTCGCTCATTCGAATATCACCAATATAACGCTCACTCTGAACGGTGAAAATTACCTGAAAGAAAATATGCATCTGAATTTTGCAAAGGGGAATTTTTCGCAAGCCTATTTCAACTATGCACAATTCGGTCTCAGCTACAAAATTACTAATCAACATAATCCTCTGCTGAGCTCCACCGAATTTGTTGGCAAGACTCTCTCTGTCATCGATTGTTCCAGAAGGGATGAGAGCATAAAAAGTTCCACTGTTGATGTGAAACTCGAAATCGAGGCATCTGAAGGATTTCCCCAAAATACTAGAGCCTATTGCATCATTGTGCACGACACTGTTATTGAGCACCTCCCACTCTGCGAAATCATTAACAAATTAAACTGAACATATGCTTGTCACTTCAGTATCAATCACAGAGTCAACATGAGAATAGCTGTTGTAGATATTCAAGGCTTTACCATCGAGCAACAATTCCATCCTAAGGAGATTGCCATTAGGATTGGAATTCAATGTAGTAATTTTCTGCTGCTGCCAACTATACCATTTTCCTCTTTGAGTAGAGCAGATAAACGTACTGCCTGTTTCTTGGAGCGGAACGTTCATGGATTGAGGTATTCCTCTGGCTTTGTGGAATATCATCAATTAGATTCCATCCTCAAGAAAAATTTACAGAATGTTGATATCATTTATGTACGAGGACTCCAAAAACGTGACTATCTTAAAGAGAAATTTCATCAATTGAACCTACCTACACGTGTTGTGAATTTGGAGGACTATGATAATACGTCATGGATGGTTCCCACATTCGGCGACAATGATGGTATATCACCCTGTATGCATCACATTAATAAGCAACCCCACTATAATTGCAGTCTCCGAAACGTAGATATTCTATACAAATGGTTATGTGATATGTTACCAAAATAAAAATACTCAATAAATTTGTATTCAAACTGTTTTCTTTTATTTTTACTTTATAACCTAAGTTGGTCTGCCCCCCCCCTCAAAAATCCAATCAAAATAGACGTTCTTCGCGTTCGAAAAAACAGCTAAAATTCATAACGCTAAACACGCAAAAATGTGACTACAATAAGCGTTTTTCGCGTTCTAAAAAACAACCAAAATTTTAAACGCTAAAACACGTAAAAATGCGACCGCAAAAAACGTTTTCTATAAGGTTAGTTCATTAGTTCGTTCTGGTTCAATCAAACTGAATATCTGTCACTCTCTGTTGTCTCGTTAACCGGTGTGGATGGACGGCTTCCGCAAAGTTTCGGATTCCTCCGAACCCATCTTCAGCCACCCACCGCTCTGCTCCTAGTTGCCTGGAGGGCAAGGACGTCGTCACCCAGGGATTTCGGGTGGCAACTTCCGTGTCCCTGCCGACACCCGTTACGAAATCTGCCTTACTAGCTCTTATTGCTTGTTCTGGCCGTGCATATTGTATCCCTTGGGAGGTACGCTGAACCCGCCCCTGGAGAGATATGGGAATGCTAGCATCCCCAACTCCCTCCGAGAGCCTTCCACCACCCCCTAGTTCATCCACTAGGGCCTCAGCATCACCCGGTTCCCTTAGGGTATGCACATCTGCTCCTCGTGGCCTCAGCTGTTGTGCGTGGGGCACACCCAATGACCTCGGAGCGCTTCGGCGCATTCCGAGGGGGCGTACCTCGCGAACTTCGCCAGCATGGACTCCTCTGTAACCCTCCGACCTGCGAACAGATACATTTCTGGTTAATTGAAAACGTTCAAAACGAGCTTCCAGAGGTGGAGTTGTGACAACTCCCACGGTATTAATTACTAAATCTACCTGAGCCGACGGGGAAGGCTGCCTCCCTCCGTCTAAGCTCGACTCTAAAGTACCTTGGTCTAGCACACTTCTCGGGGACAAGGTAGTTGACATCGTCAACTCACGGTTTTCCCCGGTAGTACGTACCTGGGGGACGTCTCCGTCGAGGCGTCGCGACGCTTCGGGGAATAGACGCCTGGCGTCTAAGTCACCCGACGGCGGAGGTGTCCGAGAAAGCCCAGCGCCGACGAACACGGCTTGGGTATTCTCCTCCGCGAGCATATGAGATCTCAATCTCATATTCGTCATTGCTCTAAAGGACAAACAATTACGGCTGTAATGTATTGTCGGGCTACTTGCGTGTGCAAGTGTGTGGCAAAGGAGAAGTGCACTTAAATCGACCTCGCGTCGACCCAGCTCAAGTGTGACGATGAGAAGGGTCACCCTATAGCTAACTAACCTAACACCTAACAAGACCTCGCCGGGAAATGGACGAGGGAGGAAGGATTCACGGTTTAGAAAAACTATCTAAATAACATTTCCTAACTTCAAAATTGTGTGAAGCACTAAAAAGGAAAAATTAAACTTGAAAAATTTTACTTCAAAAATTCACAACTGGATGTGACAAAAACCAAGACAGAGATTTTGGGTAAAAGGATCACGGAGCCTAACCAGACTGTCTCAGGTGGAAAAGCCGAGAGCAGCCGCAGGAAATAGGTATGGGAAGGACGCGAAACCCCTAGGTACCACAGGAAATGTGGCTCGCCAACGACAAAGTCGCAGCTAATGATGTCTTGACAGGCCGAGGAATTTAAGCTCGAACGATACAATCTTCGTGGAACTCTACGATCGAGCCGATTGTATCAGGTGAGATCTCGTTTTGGTGCCTGACCCCTTTTCATACGATGGGGATTTTTCGTCAACGTCGCGTACAGGTATTAAGTCGGGAAATAACTATGATGAAGTTAAATCCCTAAGTGTCCGTTGCAAAAGATCACTTTACACTGATTATTGCTCGAGAGTTAAACTACCTATCAACGTACTTTCGTAGCGCGAATAAAACACCTGTAAACCGTACAAGTGAGTCTAACCCCTTTTAAGATAGAAACAAAACGTTATGAATCTACTGTGAACTGAATTATTATTACCGAGAACCTGACTCTAACTGCTAGCCAAAACGATGAATTGCAGAGACAAAAGGCAAAGCCAAACAAACGTAAGTTATTTAACGGAAACACGAAATTGATTATTACACTGCAATTCGACAAGAAAGAGTGGCTGTCTGCTGCTTCGCTGCTTGCATATTTATGCAATCCTGACTGCTAAATCCGCGACACCCATTGGCCTAGAGGGCCAAAGTGGGCGTCGCCCTTGGCTGAACAAAACCCTAGCTCGCGAAAACGCGCGGGATTTGGGCAAATGACCGTTAAAGTCCCGTTATCTGCGTTTTCTAGGGAGTATTTGACAAAAGTCACTAAATACTCCCCAGATCTAGGGAGATATTGAAAGTCAGAATTTCAGATATCTCGATTCCTAGGGCGGTCCGATATTCGGAGAGCCCCGAGAAAAACCATAAACCAACGTGATTCTTGAACGCCGAAGAAATACATGTATTCCTTCGCCGAGGAATCTATACCCGTTTTCCGATTTGGCCAACCTGATGAGAAATCGAATTGAAATAAAATAATTTGTGAAAACAAATGGAGCCACGGAATCTTTCCACCCAACAAGAGACTAGCGTGTCGAAACCTTGCTTTAAGTGTTCTGTATACCGGGTGCTCGACTGTTTGGGGCCACAAATTAATAAAATTGAAAACTAGTCAGGAATTTCCGGTAAATCGGTAAAACTACGTACAGTGGAGTTCCACTGGGTGGAGATTGGGACTTTACATCATACAGGGTGAGACTAGACTAGTGACCTGAATATAATGCAAAAATCTAATATTATTCGACTGGCTTCTAGGTGAAAATTGAGAGTTATCAAGTGTAAAAATGGCTCACTAAAGGTGACCATACACAAAAAAAATCATCGAAGGAGCGCGGCGAGCCTGCCCTACGACACTGTCTGTCTGTCAACGAATACAGTCGGACGGAAGACTGAACGGTTCTATGGGTATCGCACATTGAAGGTGACGACCTCCGTTAAGCTGACATGTTTTTTCTCTTAAATATTGTTATTTGAGACACCCGGTATATCATTTGGCAGCCGTTATGTTTTTTTTTTCTATTAAATACTGTATTTTGAGCCACCTGGTATAACATTTGACAGCCGCCATGTTTTTTTTCTCTTAAATCCTGTATTTTGAGTCTGAATATGTCATCCACAATTATTATTCTTATTAAATATATTATAAGCGCGCGGTAGTGGAGAATTGTTATCAATCTAAGGGATCTATCGCGATTCGATGAACGACGCCAAACACAACAACGCACCGAAATTTAGCAGCGCGCGGTACTGGAGAATTGTTATCAATCTAAGGGATCTCTCTCGACTACGTCACTCGATGAACGCAGACCAGCGACGAACCAAGAGTCCAAAGTTCAAGGTGGATTCAAACGCCCATAGCTACACTACTCCTTCTAGTGATGGATGGTTATCATTTTCTGGCACTAATGGAGACTCGTAATGTTCAATTTCAATTTTATGATTTCTCAGGATCAGATCAAGTATTTTGTAATTTTTATTCAAAACCCCATTAATTTGATCAACATCAAGGAAATTTGTAAAATTATCGTACCTATTTAAAATATTTTGTGCACCTGTACTGTCCACTAACCCAGATATATTAAAATATCCTGATATTCATAATACGGAGTCGTAGCCAACTAGTGAATTTTCCGTATTTTCGAGGAAACAACTGTATGTTTCAATGTTCATTTTTGATGTAAGAAAACATATTTATTCTCACCCATAATTCCTCGATGTTTGAGTCCTCACACGAGATTGACAAAAGTTGAAAGTTTAAATTAGTTTTGACAGCTACAAGCATGCCACCAACTCTGTTTTTCCTGTTTCATGACTGTTGCGATCTTTCCTAAACACTATAGCCGTTTTTGATTCGCTCTGGTATCACATTTTAGTTAACCACAAACTGACCAACCGTTTTCGATTCATCACTAATGACGTCACGAGTAACACTAGTTTAATACTTAAAGTCAAAAAACAGATTTTTGAAAAAGTAAACGAAAATTCGTTTATCGAACAATCAAATACGTTTATTCGCTACAAAGCTCAGACAAAGAATGAATATGTTAAAACAATTATATTTTACATCATCTCGGGCCTTATCTGGGAAGTCTCGGGTTTCCGTGTAGTTGGCATAATCTTGATATGTACTACCATGTAACTGCTCCTTCCTCAAGATGAAAAAATAACTGAGTTATTTTTGGAATCCTTGTTTTCGGGGGTCCCATGGCCTCTCTTGCAGATCTCGAAGATTTTCCGGCATTGTTTACTGATTTTTGGCATTGACAGAAGAAAAATGGCGATGATCACAATAGCCAATAAGGTTCCAAATATTGGAGTGGTTGGCCCCGGGTTTCGCTCCATTTGGATGGGTTTCAGCTGTTTGGCTATCTCGTCGATGTCGTGCATTTCGTCGAAATTGATTTTAGTGAAGTTCGGCGTTTCATAAATTTTTGGAGATTTCAGTTTTGCTATCTCCAATTTTGGTAGGACCAACGGTTTGCCTTGCTGCCTGAGGATATTATTAAAGAATTTCATGTCGTTGATTTGGATTTGACATGATTTCGGGATTCTGATCAATACTGGAGAATTGATTTCCAGATATTGATTTGTTTTGCATTCGGAGTAGAGTTATTCGGGTTCAGAAGGAACAATGAGTACTCTGTCTTGGGTCACTTGTTCTATGATGGATTCTTCCACATGGATTCTTCCACATGGATTCTTCCACATGGATTCTTCCACATGGATTTCCATAATACGACATTCTTCGGGTGATTTCCCTTTAAGGAATTGTAGGGTGCAGTTGTCCTCGGGTTCAAAATTTTCCGGGCAGTAATAGGTATTTTCCAATAGTGGACAGTCTTCTTTCTAGAACTGTGCATTTTGAACATTCCGTGCCAAATAAGGATATCGGAGGGAATATATTTTGAGATTTTGGATAATGGGATACAGGTGATAAAAATCAAGGACCTCAGGTTTTATGATAGGCACATGAATAGCAAATATCAATATAGTGTTGACAAAACTTACTACTGTCTCTAAAAATTGATAATACGTAAGCGTACTTTTGAAATTTGGCACGCTATTCTCATCGTATATTTTCTGGGAATATTTGACCGTTTCTTTTCGAAACTAGTTCAAAACTAGAAATTATTGAATTATGTATTGAGTTTCGAGAACATGATGGCGTCCTCAATATTGTCTATAAAGGTGATTACATTTTGACAGTCAAGGTTCATTTGGGTTATTGTTATTGTTATTGTGAACCTTTCTAAGTCTTTTTCGAATTTCTCCTCAATATTTTGATTGTTTTATTATAATGATTGATCACTTTTTTTAGATAGGGATATTTGGAGATTTGTCTCTTGAATTATTTGTTTTTGTGTTTTTTTCCAAAATTTCAATAGCATTCTTATAGCGTTCTTCGTCATCAGAATCTAGATTGCCAAAAAGCCATTTATTTGCTTTACCAATCACATTCATCAAGCCTCTTTTATTTCGTATTTGAAGCCCATGAGTGTAGTATGAAGGAAATAGATTTTCAAGTTTCTTTTCGGCTGTTCCGATTAAGTATTCAGTTCTCAGTAACAAATTTTTGGCTAACCCATGATATGATATTGGGTTTATTGCATTTATTTTAGTGATACTGTTTCTGATCGATTGAAAATTACTACTCAGAATATTTATTATATATATATATATATATATATATATATATATATATATTAATTTTCTTATTTACTTTCTTTTTCAGTTCTTGAAAATGGCTCCAAAATCGGAGCCGAAACGTCGAATTTCAACGAATTCTAGACGCGGTTCAACCCGAACTTTTAGTTTTCATATATATATGTATTCTCGACCGAACTTTACAAAATCAGCTGGGGACTTCTCGGGTTTGCGGTCTGTTTACCAATAAAACTCATTCGTTCTATATCTCAATATTTCGCTAATCTTTATTAGCTTCTTCAGGAGAGAAAAGCTGTCAAAACATGTTAGGAATTTTGAAAATCAAACCAAAAATTATACAACTGTTCCACTTACAATCATAGAGTCGGTAATCCTATTGTGTTCATTAGTGATCTGGGGAGCTGCGAAATATTCATCAACACCTATAGGTACCCGTATATTCACAAACAAGAGGTCCAAAAACAAATTCAGGAAATGTAAGACAAAACTATAATAAGACCATCATGCAGTCCGTGGTCGTCCCCAATCTGGATTGTACCCAAAAAACTGGACGCATCAGGGAAACAAAAATGGCGTTTCGTGGTCGACTATCGAAAAATAAACGAGAAAACGATCGATGATAGGTATCCAATACCTAATGTCACTGATATAGTGGATAAGCTTGGTAGAGCCCAATATTTCACCACTCTCGATCTTGCCAGCGGATTTCATCAAATTGAGATGGGTAAGTGTTCAGTTGAAAAAACTGCTTTTAGCGTGGAAAACGGTCACTTTGAGTACTTGAGAATGACTTTTGGGCTCAAAAATGCACCGTCAACGTTCCAAAGGGTCATGGATGGAGTCCTCAAGGACCTACAAAACAAAATTTTTATGGTCTACATGGACGACATAATAATTTTTAGCACGGGTCTCCAGGAACATATTCAAAATTTAAAGTTGTTTTTTTCCAAATTGCCCCATGCTAGGCTGAAAATTCAACTGGATAAATGTTAATTCCTGCGAAAGGAAGTAGAAATTTTGGGACACGTTGTAACACCAGACGGTATTAAACCAAACCCGAGAAAAATCGAAACCATTAAGAAATTTCCAATACCACGCACACAGAAAGAAATTAAATCTTTCCTGGGTCTTCTTGGCTATTACAGGAAATTTATTAAAAAAATCGCCAAAATCACAAAACCTATGTTTAAAAAAGACCGGAAGGTTGAACACACGAGAGAGTTTAGAGAATGTTTCGAAACTTATAAAAATATTTTGACATCAGAACCAGTACTTGCCTATCCCGACTTCAAAAAAGACTTTGAACTGACTACGGATGCGTCAAATTATGCCATTTTATCCAAAAATAGCCATCCCAACAACAACAGATACTAAGAAATTGTAAAAAGCTGAAGGGAACAAACATTTCAATTCTGCAAGACTTCACATTGGAACAAAGGGCAGAAAATAGAATATTACGTGAAAATCTTAACAGGGCCAGACTAAACAAAACTAATATAGCTTATATAAAAGGAAATAAACTTTACATAAATAATAAAGCATACACGGCGGAACAACTAGAAAACACTGAAGAAGATCACCAGTACGAAAAATTCAATAACGCTCGCCCTACACCGACCATTAGGAATAAAGAGTATACTACTGAAATAGAATCTGATCGATTATAATTTTTCAACGATACAATCAGCCAATACTCGGCTATACAAGAAACGGCATCCCCCCAAAAAACTAAAGCTATTGAAAGATCAACTACGAACTCCGGCGCAATAAAGAAAAAACCAGTGGTAGCAGCCTCTAATGGTAGAAACAGACTGCGATCCGGATATAGATGAATAAACTACCTACATAACCAACGAAGGCAAGTTACAAAATTATATAATCATTCTGTACATATTCTATTGATTACTTTATAGGTATTTCAGAAATAACTATTTTTATACATATTTATATTGCTCCGAAATTACTCATATTGCAAACTTATTCAAATAATGACAATATAGAACATTGAAGTTCATGCCCTGATATATTATTGTTAATTTTATCTTTATGAATCCTTATATAAGAGACTTTAGACTAAAGAAAATACGAACATATTCCCTGAATAATTGCAATGAAGCGAAAGAAGTTTTTTCTATAAATTGTAATCTGAATAATCTAAAGATACTTAATACTAACATTTGTAGTGTCTCAAAAAATATAGATGAACTGAGAATCAATCTTGAAGAACTTGGAACGTCTTTTGATTGCATAATCTTAACAGAAACTTGGCATGTGCCGGATACTTCTCCCCTCCATATGAATGAATATTTAACCCTATACAATGAAAACTACTACAATCAAAATGATGGTGTCATTGTCTTTGTAAAAGCAAACTTATATCATTCCCATCTTCCTATCAAACTATACGGAAGTGTATTATTGAAAATTAAAATGATTGTAGATGAACAAACCATTTGCTTATATGCATTCTATAGATCTCTAGCAAGTAGAATTGATGACTTCCTAGAACAGCTGAATGACATTTTATACAAATGTTAGTATTAAGTATCTTTAGATTATTCAGATTACAATTTATAGAAAAAATTTCTTTCGCTTCATTGCAATTATTCAGGGAATATGTTCGTATTTTCTCTAGTCTAAAGTCTCTTATATAAGGATTCATATAGATAAAATTAACAATAATATATCAGGGCACGAACTTCAATGTTCTATATTGTCATTATTTGAATAAGTTTGCAATATGAGTAATTTCGGAGCAATATAAATATGTATAAAAATAGTTATTTCTGAAATACCTATAAAGTAATCAATAGAATATGTACAGAATGATTATATAATTTTGTAACTTGCCTTCGTTGGTTATGTAGGTAGTTTAATCATCTATTTCCGGATCGCAGTCTGTTTCTACCATTAGAGGCTGCTACCACTGGTTTTTTCTTTATTGCGCCGGAGTTCGTAGTTGATCTTTCAATAGCTTTAGTTTTTGGGGGGGATGCCGTTTCTTGTGTAGCTGAGTATTGGCTGATTGTATCGTTGAAAAATTATAATTGATCAGATTCTATTTCAGTAGTATACTCTTTATTCCTAATGGTCGGTGTAGGGCGAGCGCTATTGAATTTTTCGTACTGGTGATCTTCTTCAGTGTTTTCAAGTTGTTCCGCCGTGTATGCGTTATTATTTATGTAAAGTTTATTTCCTTTTATATAAGCTATATTATTTTTGTTTAGTCTGTCCCTGTTAAGATTTTCACGTAATATTCTATTTTCTGCCCTTTGTTCCAATGTGAAGTCTTGCAGAATTGAAATGTTTGTTCCCTTCAGCATTTTACAATTTCTTAGTATCTGTTGTTGTTGGGATGGCTATTTTTGGATAAAATGGCATAATTTGACGCATCCGTAGTCAGTTAAAAGTCTTTTTTGAAGTAGGGATAGGCAAGTACTGGTTCTGATGTCAAAATATTTTTACAAGTTTCGAAACATTCTCTAAACTCTCTCGAGTGTTCGACCTTCCGGTCTTTTTTAAACATAGGTTTTGTGATTTTGGCGATTTTTTAAATAAATTTCCTGTAATAGCCAAGAAGACCCAGGAAAGATTTAATTTCTTTCTGTGTGCGTGGTATTGGAAATTTCTTAATGGTTTCGATTTTCTTCGGGGTTGGTTTTATATCGTCTGGTGTTACGTGTCCCAAAATTTCTACTTCCTTTCGCAGGAATTAACATTTATCCAGTTGAATTTTCAGCCTAGCATGGGGCAATTTGGAAAAAAACAACTTTAAATTTTGAATATGTTCCTGGAGACCCGTGCTAAAAATTATTATGTCGTCCATGTAGACCATACAAATTTTGTTTTGTAGGTCCTTGAAGACTCCATCCATGACCCTTTGGAACGTTGACGGTGCCTTTTTGAGCCCAAAAGTCATTCTCAAGTACTCAAAGTGACCGTTTTCCACGCTAAAAGCAGTTTTTTCAACTGAACACTTACCCATCTCAATTTGATGGAATCCGCTGGCAAGATCGAGAGTGGTGAAATATTGGGCTCTACCAAGCTTATCCAATATATCAGTGACATTAGGTATTGGATACCTATCATCGATTGTTTTCTCGTTTATTTTTCGATAGTCGATCACGAAACGCCATTTTTGTTTCCCTGATGCGTCCAGTTTTTTGGGTACAATCCAGATTGGGGACGACCACGGACTGCATGATGGTCTTATTATAGTTTTGTCTTACATTTCCTGAATTTGTTTTTGGACCTCTTGTTTGTGAATATACGGGTACCTATAGGACTTTATATGCGTCGGGATTTTATCTGTTGTTCTAATGACATGTTTAATTTTTGAGGTGAACGATAGATCATCACCTGGCTTGAAAAATATATCAGAGTACTCTTTACAAATTTTTACAATCGATGATTTTTCCTCGGAATTCATATGACTGGTACAAATCAAATTTTCGATGTCGTTTTTTTTCAAATCTACGTCTGTCTGTTCTTGTGGGTAAGTGAAAGTTTCAAATCTATAAATTTCAAATTATTGTGTTTGAAAAGGGGTGGCTGAAACGGGTTTGTGTAATGTTATTCATATCGATTGGTATGTTGTATTTCTACTGGAGCTTGTCCATTTTCTGCTGATGTCAAAATTTGCGGTATGACAAGGTTTCCCAAGTTTTGTCTTTCGATTACTATATCTCCTTCAAAAACATTTACAGGGATATTTTTTATAATTTTCTCATTAGCACTAACTGAGAATGTGAAGCTAACATCCTCTATCTGTCTATACTTGAAGGGAATTTCTATCTGATCGCCTATCAATTTTCTATTGGTCAAATTGATATTGAAATTCATGTTGATCAGATCTGTCAAACCTATAACTCCATCGAAAAGAATGAAATCTATTTTATAATCACAATTGAATTCGGCAAATGCTGGCACCAGTGCACGATACCTTATATTTTTACTCCCCAAACATGTGTTAATGATGGTATTTGTATGATAAATTGTGTTTGGAAATAATTTTTCGATAATTGAAGGTCTGATGATGGACCTGTATCAATAAGAAGTTTTAATTTTGGATTTAATTTTTATATACGGTAGAGCGTTATTTGACATGATATTTATTTCTTCTATGTTTGGTTTATGTCTTGGTAACCCTGAGGAAAATTTTCATTCTCATCATTATCAATTTCGACATTACTTTCGGCCTGATCTTGCTCAAAACTGAGTTTCTCAAACAGTTCTTGGTACTGATATTGGTCTTGGTAAAAATTGACTGGACTATAATTCGAATGTTCATCAATGTTAAAATATTCGGATGGCCATGGATTTTCGGACTCATTCGAATGCAATTCTTCAAATGAAAAATTTGGGTTTCGCCTTGACTGATAATTTTGAGTGTTTGCATGATGAGTGTTTCCAAAATTTGTAAATTTCGAATTTTGATACTGTGGTCTATGTGAGGTAATTTTTGGATTTCTAGATGTTGTTGACATCGGCTCAGGTTTGGGCAATTGATTCGCAGATAATTGATTGGGTTTTAAAACGATTTTTGGTGGGCCAAAAACTTCGCGATTTGTTGGATATCTAACCTGTTGTTGTCTTGGTTGTACTTGAATTGGTTGATTAGGCCATATGGGCCTACCAAAATTTTGGTTGTTTCAGGGTTAAAAAGAATTTTGTTTCACTGGTAAATTTCGAGATTGGAATTGAGGTTGATAACTAAAGTTGTCTTTTGAGTTACTTGCAAATGGTTGTCTACTCAAAGGATTATTATTTCTGAGGGTTGATTTCTCATTTCGGAAAGATTTCCATAAAGTCTTTCAAAATTTTCAAATTGATTGGCATAGACCATTGCATCTTTCAGTGAAGATGGTTGTTTTAAATGCATATTATTTTTCAAAGTACCTGTACACCCAGCTATAAATGTGCTCAGTGCTGTTTTATCATAATGGGAAATTTGGCAAAATATTCCAATTGATTACTGGTGGTTCTACCACTGAAGGTACCATATTTTCAGAATTATTTATAGGACTATTATTATTTACTAACGAAAGAGTACTCAATTTACTCAAAATATCGTCAATATCACTCATAAAAAATCAATCAACAGATTTTCCAAAATCTATTGTTTCTAACTATTGTATTTATTTGTGCCTATATTTATTTCTTTAAAAATCAATTAATGTTTATACAATAATCATTCAGTTATTCCTAGCTAAACTACCAGGCAAAAGGATTTGGCACTTACAGAATTTCAGCAATGTGGCTACTGTAGTCTCCTGGCTCCTTCTCTGATTCTTTGTCCATGCTGGTTGCTTTGTGTTCGATTCACTCAGATTCTCGCTGAAGAAGTTGAAACTTCAAAGAGTCACGAAAACAACTTTTTCCGACACGATGCAAATGTTCTTTTCACAACCGCAAGAATCCCACCGACTGCGCCAGTTTAATACTTAAAGTCAAAAAACAGATTTTAAAAAAAGTTAACGAAAATTCGTTTATCGAACAATCAAATACGTTTATTCGCCACAAAGCTCAGACAAAGAATGAATATGTCAAAAGAATTATATTTTATATCATCTCGGGACTATCTGGGAAGTCTCGGGTTTCCGTGTAATTGGCATAATCTTCTCACTGGAACAGAACCAGCTCTACGAATACAGTTCGATTATTTTATCTCTACCCGTGCGTCATCAATAATATGCATTATAAGTCGAGACGTTTTGTAAAAATAACGTCTAAATATAGAATGCTGTGACTAATATCCCGATAAAATTACAACGTGTAGGTATTAAGGTAGGATAATGAATTATTAACATTTTCAAATTCATGGAAATGGCGAACCACCAGACAATGAGAGGTTTTTTTTTAGTTCCAATCGAATACCGCGTGACGCACACTCATGGGTACACCCCTCTTTTCTCCTTTCCTTTTTTCCTTTCATTTTTTTTCATTTTCCAAATATGTCAAAAAGTGTCGTTCAGTGAGCATATTTAATGTTCCAAATTTCAAAAATATTGCTGGAGAAATAAAATCGAAAAGAAATTAATCTGATTGAAATTGTTTTTCCGTTAACCAGCTGTCGTCCCCTTACGAACGGCATCCCTCAGTAGTCGAAAATTGTACGAGCCAAGGATTAACGAGGTCTTACCTTTTAACGTGCGATTCCTAGTACACGGTGTTTTCCAAATATTAAGAATCTAGTGATACCAGGTTTGATAGGATAATGAAACATGGAGGCAGAGATATGTTCATGGAATTTTCTCATTTGCCCTGTGACACTCATATAAGGAAGTTGTTTTATCCATACCTCCGCAGCCGTTTGACACAAATCCATCAAATCCTAATTTTATCCACATTAATGCAATTTCTGTAGATGTAGCAGTTAACGAAAAAAGTTGTTCAGAAAACTAGGTTGGGGTGCAATATTTCCAGAACCTTTGCATACTTTGGTGTCAGAAAATGAGTTTCCATTCAAACATGATTAAAACTCAGAAAAAGAATCTTCTAGACTTAGGTATTCAAAATTTTTTGATTACCTATTCGTGCATTGATGCAAAGACTTACTGTAAAATGATAAATAAATGAATATCTATGAAGTAAAAGTACACCAGTTGAAATATATTTGGTAACGAAATACTCAACACATGATTATCAAAAAATGTATTCATGTATTTATTTATGTATTGCGAGCATGTAGAACTATGTCCAGTTATGAAAGGAAAAACAAAATTAATATATTTAATCACTTTCAGATTCAGAACTGTCACCAATGCTCATAATAATGGGTTTAATAACCATATCACAAAAAAGGTTTTCTTGTTCATACCATTTTTCAATGAGTGATTTAGTGTGTGTTGAATGTTTATTTTCGTTTATTCTGATGTAAACAACCGTTTTTCGAGATATTTTAAGTGCATCTGTAAATCTCTAAAATACAGTAGAGAAATGTTATGACACTATGAATAACTCGTGTGAATATCCCGGCAGTACGGGATTATAGTCACAAATGTCAATTGTGAGGTTAGAAATTTCAAAGAGTATTTGTGAAGTAATGATTCTGAGAGACGTTTAGCTTTGAAAGAAACAGTTTTTATAATATATTCGGCTGCAAAACAATGTAAAACTGGCGTCAAACAATACCCAAATGACAGAAAACAATGACGCAATTGATGGTTGACAAGTTGAAATGTATTTTATGTATTTTATGGCTATCTCTTTTCACTGTTTTGAGTTTTAATCGATCTACACAATACCATAGTCCTTAGCTTAGAAGACAAATGTTAACAGTAGAATAGAGGGGTGTATAGGCAGACAGACGCTCAGCCGCCCAGCCGCTCAGCCGCCCCAGCCACCCCGCGCAGACGCCCCAGCCGTTTTTATTTTTCCACCCCCCAACTCCTTGTATTTTAGGTTCACAATTTTGCTTCCCCAATGGCCTTAAGTGACCATGTGACAGCGTAACATGTTAGTCATGAGATGATAATGACGTCAGACCCCAATATTTTCCCAATATTCTGTAATGAAAAAATTAAATATTATCATGAAAGATGTGGTGTCATTGAGAAAAGAGTTGCGAAGCACCGTTGAACAGAGAAGAGATAGGGTGTGGTCATCATCATCGGGGATCGTCGGTAGGTGAGATCGGTAGAAGTCGGTTTGACGTATTTGAGTTGTTGGACGTAGTGAAAATGGGTGCATGAAATAAAATGAAAAAAGGATGGTGGATGATCGAAGTATAGGCAGACGCCCAAAGTTTTAGTTCCGCTCTTTGGTAATTTCATTCACAATTTTGCGCCCCTAATAGCAGTATGAACACGTCCCCATCAGTCCTCAAAATAGATTTTTATAATTGGTTATTAGTAAATATCATGAAACTATGCAGCGTGGATTGCAAAGAGTGTAGATAAATGCGAAAAAAAACGTTTCGTTACTATGTATACGTACAATAAGGTCTCAAAAGGTATTTGTGGTCAAGCGATAAAAGCTGTCGTGGTTTCGTTGGATGGAATTTTATTGAGTATAATCGTAAACAGGCGATAGCAAAAAGAATCGTAGAGAATAGTTTGATTTAAAATAAGTTTTCAGCCGTTTATAGATAAGAAAATATGTATGTGTTGTAGTGTTGCTAAAAGTACCAAAACATTATTACCAAAAGAAAAATTGTATGAATTTGTCGATATTTCAAGAGACGAAAAATTTATTGAAGATTCATAAATATTTATAATTGTTACAGGATAATCATTACATACCATACATTTTTTATGAGAGTTTCACTTTTAGGTGGTGTAGATTAGATTTTTCTTCCAATAAAATATAGAGTGATCCTTAGGATATGCAGGTTGTGTTAATTGTTTTCTTCTACCTCTTTCAGATATTGTTGGTTAAATTTTCTCCATTAGACAATGGGACATCTGGAACTTCGTGTTGTGTTTTAAAGAGTATGTTTTTCGCTCTTCAGTGTTATCACCAATAGCATCTATAAAAGTTCCTTTATGAGTAAAAACCCAGTATGTGGCATTTTCGTTTGGGGGTCGATGAAAACTGTGTGTAGCTCAAGTAATTTCTCCCCAAAAACAGATACCCACATGGAAATTTGGTGGGGTTTGAAGTATTGGGTAAAAAATAATGTTTACATTTGAGGTTAATATTGAGGAGAAGATAGTACATTAAAATGAGGTGACGGTATTAGGATAAATAATAAGTATACAGTACCACATTGTTGTTTGAAAAGGCGTACTGAGGAAAAAAGTAAAAGAGTTTAATATAGATTTGAAATATAAATTGACTGTTAAATTGGATAAGATAGAAAACACTTGCACGATAAGCATAAGGATATTTCGTTTTGCCCACAACACATAAACCCTAAAACTATGATGTTTTCTGAAGACCTTCGAGATATAACCAAATTGATGGCAACACTTCACAATAAAACTAAATATATCATACATTATGAGACACCGAAGCAGACATTAGAGCACGGTTTAGTATTGAAGAAATTTCATTGGTTTTGAAGTTCAGTCATATTATATGAGACAGAATTGTCATTAACATTTTTGATACCTCTGATTACTTATACGTAAGATAGCATTTATGGAATATGGGAGATTTTTTTTGCAAAATTTGTAAAAACATTTTCCTTTGAATCATTTCTGATACATTCAGCCGGACACATCTGAAAATTTACTTTTTATTTTTTACGATCTTGAAACGAGACAAGAAAAGGTTAGAGCTGGCGGTTCTCTTCTACACGAACCCAATCTTTGCGTTTTTCGCCAGTGCTGTGATATTTGTATTTCTTTAGATTCTCAAATTTGTAAAAAATGTGGCCTTTGTCTGCAAATTCTCAAATGTAATGATCCAATCTCCCCATTCGTCCAACATGTTTTGATAATGCGTAAAAAATTCAAAAAGGTCCTGGTTGTAGACCATAACGGTGGAGGATTTGACCACCAGTTTATTTTAAATTATATTTTAACACAAACCAGCCTGAAGCCTGAGCTTATTATGAGAGGAACCAAATTGATTTCCATGACTCTAGGCAATGTTAAATTTTTGGATTCAGTAAATTATTTCCCCATGAATTCAGCCGTTCTGATTTGAGTTAATGAAAAACTTTACTCGATTCGAGTAATTTCCCCAAAACAGCCTATATTACAAAACCTGAATTTAAAATTGTACCATCTTCAATGAAAACTTGGTGGCTGTTGAGCTTAAAAACTTCAAATTTATCTGAATAAACTGATTTATGTAGGTCAAGCTATATTGGATTTGGCGGAGGTCTATGATTTTCACTAAACCCAATATCGCAGATTACACTTTGTTGGCACTATAGTTAGGCAGACATCATCAGACCCTCCGACATGGGTTTTGGTGTAGCTAACTTCACGTCGGCCGATAAGTATGGGGCCTGTATTACCAAAACATATTCAAGTTTCAAACCATTTGACATAGGATACACATGCCAGAGTATACTTTTAGACACCCAAGTTTCAACCCCATCAGTTAGGTCATGGAGCTTGGTGTGTTCTGTTAAAATGAAAACAGTATATGGTGGAGAATTTGATAGAGTTAAAGGTGTTAATAAACGTAGTTTTCGTTGAAAACCTTGAAATACCATGAGGAATAACATAAAATTAAACAAGACGATGCTATGATCACGAAAATAAATTAAATGAGGAATATATATTCGATGGTAAATTTTAAAAAAATCATAGACACGATTATGTTTGTAGAAAGAGGATAAAGGGGGTAAAAGTATGAAATATCAAAAACATAAAGCGTTCAGTGCAGGCTACTACCTCAAATATTCCTATGGCGATAGCATTTCTCATTTCAAGAGTTATCGAGGTGGTGGCTGCATGGAATGGTTTGTCGATGAGTTGCCTGATATTGCAAAATTTGTTGAGTCAAAAATTAGATAAATTGAGTCAATGATAGTGCCTTTGAATAGTATCGGTACTGCAAAGACTTGTCATATTTGCGAGCAGCATTTCACTCCAGAATGTAAAAAGGTAAGGGATCACAACCGTTTGATTGCTGGAAATAACTATCGTGGAGCAGCTCACGAAGGATACAATGTCTACTATAAGGACTCACACACCGTTCCTGTTGTTTTTTCATAACCCCAGCGGTTATGATGCTCATTTCATAATAAGTGACAGCTTCTAAAATGCATGGAAACGTGGATTCACTCCCCATAACTATGGAGAAGTACATTTTTTTCACAAAACATTTCGATTCATTGAAAGTTTCCGTTTTTTGTTTTTGGCTTCTTCATTGGATAACTAGAGGTTTATCTTCCGGAGTTTCCCAACTAAAAGTCACAACTTAGTGATGTGTCTGTGGAACACTTCAAATTGTTGATGAAAAAAAGGGGTGATGCCATACGATTACATCGATTCGTTTAACCGATTTGATGAGGCCCCACAATAATGTATTCATTAAAAAAAATATGTATGTATTATAAGGCATCCACCGAGGAAAAGTCATAGAGTTTTTGAAGTTCTGATGGTGTGACTGAAGTCTTATAGCGATTTAAACACAGAGTTTAGAAAAACCTCCAATGAAAACTAAAGAGCTCACAAAGCTGATGGTTACTCTACATTTCAGACAAAACGAAAGAGTTCACAAAGGTGATGGCTACTCTACATTTCAGACAAAAATTAACAGTCAGTAATATTGAAAATTAGACAAGGTACTAGAAGAAAGTAAATTTTCTTCAATACGATATAGGGGTTCAATAATACGCTTACAAAAATGTGGACAAAGATCACAAGCACTCTACAGAACAACCGTTGTCTTGTATTTAATAATATGTTACAATACGTGGGGAAACAAAAATACGAGAAAATTAACAGAGTTATAGATAAAATTACCAGATGATCAAGTTACCAGGAAGAAGATTATAAATTACAGCCTCTCAGCATTTAGTTTTAACTGCTTTGAACTATACAAAAATGTAACATTAAGGTTCGGGATACCTACTTCTCCAAGTGAAATTTAAACAATCACCATGGCTGCAATCCTATTTCGAGCCACAACACCAAAATTCCTAAAACAACCAAAGAATGATTTTGATGAATGATTATGGCTGTTCACCTTACTGTTGGAAAAAACTCATGGGTGTATTAGTCAACTCTCAACAAAGTTTGCCTTGTATGAAAGCCAAAGGAATGTCACGAGTCATCACAATTGACTAATTTTTGAAAAATTTAAGAACCTATAAGCATATTGGCACAATAAATCAGGGGTAAACACAGGAGTATGTTGTTATAACCATAAATATTTCTAAAAACTACATACCAAACTTTGAAAAGCAAAATAACGTTTCGATTGATGTCTACATACTTCAAAACATAAAAATCCTTTGAAACTTCACCAATATATTCATATAAAAAAAAGGATCAGCATGTGAATTTGTTTCGATTTTAAGAGTGATATTATGTTGAGGGGGAGGAAGCTTCATAAAACGAAAAAATGTACACATACCTGTAGCTACCGGTTTCTTCAAACATCTTCACGGCTCTATACAAGGGGGCAGTTTGGGGTTGTGTCACCCATTAGAAGTTGATACTAAGCGAGGTTAGAGATCAAATGTGTGGCTGAGGAGTGTTCTTTTTCGGATAATTGTCCTCGGATTGTACACGTTGAAAGTTAAGGTTTCGTTAATCCTTGACCCACATAGACTCCTGAGGGGGTACTGTTCGTAGGAGGCCTGGCAACTGGTCAAAGAAAAAAACAATTTACACCAACAGTTTTTTCACACTAAAAAAAAATGTTGAATATTTAAAAATAAAACTTTTCGAAAAACTCACAGCACATAACACTGCTGCTTAAATTTGCATTTATGTTTCAAAAATGTATAATTTTTGCGAAAAAACTCTCTTACAAAAGGGGCATTGAAAATGCTGTAAAACATGCTTTTTAAATGACCCAGAGATGGGTGATTCATAAATATAACACATTTTGACAACTTTTTTGTACGCTAGCTCTAACATTTTGTGTGGTAGCTGATTGAATGACAATACTGAAGAACTTGACGAGACTGTATGCAAAGATTGAAGGAAATTGCGGAAATTTTTATATCAAAATAATTGATAGTTAAAATGCATTCTGATAACAATTTGTGGTATTTTTGAAAACCAGAGGAAAGGAAACTAGAAATGTGATATATAGTTATCTGTGGGTAATTTTCAAGTTTCTTGCTGATTTGGAATACGTAATCAGATCACGTTCATAATAAAAACCAATAAAAATTTCAAAAGTTCGTAGAAAAAGTAAACAGGACATTTAAGAAAATTTACTAGCAAATAGAGACATCCTGTATATTTAATTCAGCTGTATTCTATTGGTTAGGCGCTATTTATGTTAGCGAAAACATCTATCACAAAATATTTCTTAAAGTTCTTTCCGTTAATTTGACTTAATAATAATTTGACGATTTTGAAAACAAAATATAAGGTATACCGTTGGAAAGTATGTTTTCAATTAGGAATGCCTTTGTATATGTCTGGACTCAAAGTAAAGTAAACAGAACATTGAAGAAAATTTACTAGCAAATACTGTTCGCAGAGAACTACGGGTTATTACAGCAAATAACAATTGTTTTCTAACTTTATAAATTTTTCTGATGACAACGTGTTAAGTAAACTTTATTAATCTTTGTACAAGTCATTTTGAGGGCCGCCATTCGTAAGGGTCACTAACTGTTTTAGTGGAATATTAAAAAATTATCAAAATAAATTTCGGAAGTCAAAATGATAGCGAGACAGTTCAAGGATACAGAAAAGGAGACAGACACCCTGATGTTTGAAAATTGCCAATACCCTCAATAAAAAATTAAAATTTTCAAAGTGTGTAGAAAAAATAAACACGACATTGGAGAAAATTTACTAACAAATAGTGCTCAGAGGGAAGTAAATGTTATTAAAGCGAATAACAATTGTTTTCTATACTTATAAATTTTTCTGACAGTGTTAGAAGAAATAATACTTTGTTAATCTTTGCACAAGTTTTGAAGTATGCTCAATAAACTAAAAATACAAGTGAATAAAGTTTCAACCAATTTGAAGGTATAACCAAATCGGCAACCCCTTTAAATTCATCAAATTTGAATGTTTCAATGTGTTTGTGTGCCGTAAAATATTATCCACGTAAATAATCAATAAAAAATGATAATTTTTGTATAAAATTACGTGAATTGTGTCGTGGGGCTACCTTCCGAAACATTATTTTATACTTTGGTATGCCAAAAAAAGATTTAGAAAATTTTAAAGTCATTGGAAATAATGTCAACGTAACTGTGTTTGAAAGGAGGGGGTATATTTTGATCGTCACTTGAAATTCTAGCATATTGGACCACGGCCATTTTGGGGTAGAAAATTCTATGTGTTTTTATAAATTTTGACACCATAACATGAATTTTGATATGTATGAACAAATGGCTCAGCACTACTAAAGACATAATACATGATTCCCGTGATCTACAAACATACCTGCCAAGCCCAAACTTTTTACACACGGCACCATTCATAATGACGTAATATTGGAAAACTAACACACCCAAACTTTTTGCACACGTCTCAACTCGTTACATAATCAGCACACCTTAACATAATGAACTGGTCCACACCCATTAGCTCTCTCTGTCTTTATTTGATAAATAGCTTATCTATAATGAACACAAACAATATCTTTCTCTCTTTTTCCAAACGCTTTCCAAAATATCTCTCTTTCTCTTTTTTTTCAAAATAAAAGCCAGAATGCTAATCAGCTTAATCAGGAGAAACACTCTGTAGGTATTTTAAAATGAAAATTTCGAAAAATCTACAACAGCAAATTGATTTTTGTATATGTCAATCGAAGTGAAATACATAATAGTACTTAATGTTGATATTCTTTTGAATAAACTCGAATATAAAACCATATCGCTGTAAACCACATTGGCGATAAATCCAAAAATGTAACACTATCTGTGAAAGGAATCGTTTGTGTGGAATTTAATCGACTTTCTGATATATTCACGACAACTAGATGTAATAAACTGTGAATATTTACCCAAAATTATGTTTTTTCGAGGACATGATCACGTGACATATTTTAGACTCCGCCCACTCTCCTATCTGTATAAAGGTAGCATTTTGGCAGACGTGCGATCATTGTTCTGCTGCAGTGTCTCCTGATAAGATAAGCTCTTGAATATAATTCTGAAAAAATTTGAATTTTTGAGTTTTTTGAAAAATTTTGAATATTTCAAAAAATCATATTGGAGAAATTTTTGATTGTTAAAGATACAGTGAGGAAAGTTCGTAAGTTCAATTTGACGGGTAGGTCTTTGGAGTTTAAACTCAGACCTACACCAAAAGGTGCAGATCCCCTTGTATGGGTTGAAAATAGTTTGAAAGACGTTATTGTCAAAATAACACAAGGTGCAGAGTCTACTGATCAGGATGGTTTTAATTTTTGTTCGAAAGAGTTTAGTCGTGGGGAAGGTTATTTACGTTTCACCCCTGCTTCCGAAGTAAAATTTGAGGATATTTGGGATATGATTTCTTCTGTCTATCAATCCAATTCGTCAGGTCTGGACACTGAGAGACATTTTGTCTTCGTGCTACTTTGGTCAAAATGCCTACAGGAAAAGGAAGAAAAAGACCATCGAAATTTAATAATTTTGACGAGGAGTGTGCCAAA
Organism: Chrysolina americana; assembly: GCA_958502065.1. Classification (NCBI taxonomy): domain Eukaryota; kingdom Metazoa; phylum Arthropoda; class Insecta; order Coleoptera; family Chrysomelidae; genus Chrysolina; species Chrysolina americana. The sequence goes on from OY293416.1 coordinate 41,423,328, forward strand.
CGTAAAGGTATTATTGTAATTAAAAATACAGATAATTCATGTCTAGCGCGAGCTATTGTGGTTTCAAAGGCATACACTGATAACAACCCTGAGAAAGAAAAAATACGTAGAAATATGGGGGTGCAAACTCAACACACTCGTGAGTTGTTGGCGAAGAGCTGTGTAACTATACCGCAAGAGGGCTGTGGTATACCAGAGCTGGAAAAATTCCAAGAATATTTATCTGATTATACAATCACTGTCTACAAATATGGAAATGAACGGCGTGATGTTCTTTACGAGGGGTTAGAGGGTGCTAAAAAAATTAATTTGATACATCATGATAACCACTACAATGTGATTTTGTCTCTGACGGCCGCATTTTGTTGTGATTATTTTTGTGATAAATGTCACATACCTTTAAACGATAAACATAAACATAAATGTGACAGAACTTGTCCAGCATGTCAACAGGCTCCCTCATGCCCTCTGGATAAGAAAATAATGTGTGCTATATGTAAAAGAGGTTTCCGAGGACAAATATGTTTTGATAAACATATAGTTGCCAAGATCTGTCAAAAAATTAGATGTTGCGATAAATGCTACAAAATAGTGCCTACCAACACAATTCATTCTTGTGGAGAGGTGTTTTGCAAAGTGTGCAGAACACATAAACTCTCTCCTCATATCTGTTTCATGCCTGTGGATACGGGCAAACCATCAATGTCGGGAATACTTTTCATTTTTTACAACTTGGAAAGTACCCAAGAAGAACCGCTAGCTGATGGTTCATTACTCCATAAGCCTAACTTGTGTGTGTACCGACAACATTGCGAAAATTGCATAGGTACAGACATGAAAGTTTGTTGTTGTGGAGTTAGGCAACAGATTTTGAAAATTAACCCTGTAGATAGATTTGTGGAGTATGTAATGAACCAGCGCGTACAATTCAAACAAATCATTGTTGTGGGGCATGCCGGTGGTTTGTATGATAACCAGTTCATGCTGAATTACATACTGACATCAACAAATCTCAAACCAGAGCTCATAACTCAAGGAACAAAACTGATGTTGATGTCTGTGGGCAATGTAAATTTCATTGACTCAATTACTTTTCAATGCCGCTGTTAAAATTACCAAAAGCGATCGGTTTAAAAGATGTAAAGAAAGGGTACTTTCCACACAGGTTTAACAAGGTTGAAAACTGGAATTATGTTGGACCCTTGCCAGCTCTGGAATATTATGATCCAGAAGCTATCAGATAGATGCCCACCCTCGATGAAGACAAAGACTCCCGGACACATCTTGTGGATTGGCACACAAATCTATCCGAGCAAGGGTATGTCTTTGACTTCCAAAAAGAACTTGTAGAATATTGTGTGAGCGATGTGGATATATTATCTCGAGCATGTCTCAAGTTCAGAGAACTAATGCTACAAGAAGGAGGTGTTGACCCCTTCACGGATGCCATCACGTTACCCGGTACCTGTAATAAAATATTCAGAAGGTACTTTCTGAAACCAAACACTGTTGGTCTCATACCGAAGAACGGCTACAGGTGGCGAGATAATCAGTCAAAAATAGCTGTTCAATAGATGGTGTGGGAGGAGCAACAACGAGGTATTACAATACAACACGCAGGAAAAGGCCCCGAGGTATCTATAGCAAATAATCGGGTGGACGGTTTTTGTGAGCAAACACAACAAATTTTCGAATTCCACGGCTGTTATTTCCATGGCTGTCCCAAATGTATAAAATACAGGCGCGATAACCAGGTTTTCGAAGACCCTACAACTACCACAGAAGCACGTGGCAACTTTAGCTAAAACTGAGCGTTCGCGGGCCCTAGGCTATGAGGTCATTGAGAAATGGGAGTGTACGTTCCGTAAAGAACTTTCGGAAAACCCTACACTGCGTGAATTTAGTGAAAATAACCCCTATGTTTCTCAATTACCTTTGAATCCGCGTGATGCTTTCTATGGTGGTAGGACAGATGCCACAAAATTATATTACAAATGTAAGGATGGCGAAAAAATGAAATACGTGTACGTTTGCAGTTTGTACCCCTATATCAATAAGTATGGGAAGTACCCTGTAGGACATCCTGAAGTTTTTGTTGGGGATGAATGTAATAAATTAGAACTGGATAAAACCGAAGGGGTAATAAAGCGTAAAATACTTCCTCCTCAGAATCTTTATCACCCCGTCCTACCAATTAAAATGAATAATAAATTAATGTTTCCTCTATGTCGCACATGTTGTGAAAATATGTCTAGTGAATGCTCACATATTTTTGAAGAAGAAAGAGCCCTCTCAGGGACTTGGGTAATAGACGAGGTTTTGAAATCTTTGTCAAAAGGATACAAAATGGTGGAGATTTATGAGATACGGAAATACGAAATTGTTCAGTACGACCCCAAGACTAAGTCAGGCGGTCTCTTTTCCGAATATATTTCTAAATTTTTGAAAATCAAACTGCAGGCTTCCGGGTGGCCATCACACTGTGTGTCTGATGATCAGAAAAAAGCTTATATTCAAGAATATTTCGATAAAGAGGGAGTTGTTTCGTGTGTTGAAGAAATAGAACATAACCCGGGGCGTAGACAAATTGGGAAAACTGTCATAACCAGTTTCTGGGGGAAGTTGGGTCAAAGGGAAAATATGCAGAAAACTTCGGTTGTGACGGACAGTGCAGACCTATTCGATATTCTATTACGGCCTTTCGCTATAGTGAATAGCATATTTCCTGTCAACGAAAACGCCTTACTAGTTAATTGGGAATTTGAAGAAGAATCTTATAATATTCTCCCGACAATAAATGTGGTTTTGGCACCATATACCACAGCTCAAGCTAGGTTAAAATTATACAGTTATTTGGAAAAATTGGATGACAGGGTCTTGTATCATGATACAGATTCTGCCATTTATATTTCGCGACCTGGCCAATATGACGTTCCTATAGGTAGTTTTCTAGGTGAAATGACTGACGAATTGGAAGAGTATGGAGAAGGTAGTTTCATTACCGATTTTGTCTCTGGAGGGCCTAAATTGTATGCATATCGTGTATATTCCACGTTAAAAATTAAAACTATAGATATAATCAAAGTTAAAGGAATTACCTTGAACTACGATACACATTCTAAAGTGAATTTTGAAAAACTCAGAGACATGATCGTTAATGAAGCACCTGATAAATATATTACTACCCAAAATATTCTGAGAAACCCCGATCATACGATTGTTACTAAGGAGGTAACGAAAGTTTTTCGTACCAACTTCACTAAAAGAAACCGAATCAATGATTATGACTCTGTACCTTATGGTTATAAAAAAACTAAAATGTAATTTTTTCACAAAAATTCTTCATTTTTTTATTGACACTCGTAGAACAATAAAACAGCCTTTTTCAAGGCTTTTCCCCTTTCTATCCTCTCCTTCAAATCATTATAGAAATCAACGAATAAAACGAAAAGACCCAAAATCCATTCCAATGAACTGTTTCACATCAGTGTTTATTGGAAAAAACATATACAAAGTCATAAGAGGCAATAAAAAAAGACCCAATACGCCCCTCGATGAATTAAAGAACCATTTTTATTAATTTAAAAATCAGTGTTCGTGATGTTGAGGGGTCATAAAAGAGGCAATAAAAAATGAGACTTTTATATATTTGTTAGTTTCAATAATGATAATCCTTTTTTTTTCCTGGGGGAGAAGTGCTTACCTTCCCGTTTGGTCTCCCCTGTTTTAACTAACAAGCACATTACTTCCTTTTTTTTGCCGATTTACAACCATATTACAACCCTGTATAATTTTTCGTTTTACCGGTATTTTTTATAATGCTTTTCAAATATTTTTTGAAGGTAGCTAGTTTAACGATTGTCTTTGAAAGATTATTATTGAATTTTTAACAACCCTGTATAACTTTTTCATTTTCTCCATTAAAATGTGATATTTCAATTATTTTTTGACCTATGAATGTTTACCTAAATGATCTTCTCATAATTAATTTGCGTATGAATTCATTAAATGCAAGAGTATTTTTCTTTTGTTTTCGAGCTATGAAAAATTCACCAATAACAAGAAATAGTTCACACTCATTTTGTTATTATTGTTATTATTTTGGTGATTATATAAAATTCCTCGCTCTGTATATGAATTCGAAGAAATCAAATTTGAGGAAGCTATACTTTGGGAGTTAGTAGGAATGTGTATCGATTTTCTGATTTTTCAACATTATTGGTGAACATTAAGTATAATCATTTGTGAATTTGCAATCTTGTTCGAAATGTTATCAAAAATGGGTTTGTGTCTCTGATTGTTGTTGCTATTCGAGAAAACCATGAGATTAATTAATTTTGTTTGAACTCAAAAAGGGTTATGTTTCTTATCAAACTATTCGCCTTTCTCAGTGAGATATTTACCAAAAAATGTGTCACATAATCGTCTGTATTTTCACTCCAAATGTTCTATGATTCCATGCATAATTAAAATAAAAACACTTACCTTTTTGAAAAAACTTTTTCACTTCACAATCACAATTTAGAAACACTACTCGAATAACCCACTGTGATGCCAACACTTTGAAGCAAAATTAAACGGTGGTAAAGAGGAAATAAAGCTTCCTTTGATAATATTGCGGTGTAAGAATTATCTTACTGAACAATATATACTCGTTTCAGTCAACAACTTATACGGGGTGGCTACAGCAATAAATATGTTAACAATTAACAAGATGAAATTTTGTTGTAAATAGAACGATTTCGGATGTTCGATGTTTCGTCTAACATTGAAGTTCCTGCACATTGGGGCCTAAAACAGCTGTGAAAATCATCATATTCAGGCTGCCTCATTAGTGTATTAGAAAGATATGTAATGACTAGCATATTTCCTGTCAAATGATAAATACCTTACTAGTTACTACTGAATTTAAATATGAATCTTATAATATTCACTATGGTTGGGTGGGGTACAGTATTTATCAGTTACACTTAACGCAGTATGGCTAAGTATGGCACAGTATGTTAGCGTTACGCGTAACACAGTATGGCTAAGTATGGCACAGTATGTTAGCGGTACGCGTAACGCAGTATGGCTATGTATGTCACAGTATGGTTAGCGTTACGCTGAACGCAGTATGGCTATGTATGTCACAGTATGTGGCGGTTAAGCATATATAGGTATGTTGGAGTATACCGAATTCAGTTGTAATCAATATGTCACAGAGTATGCCAAGTAGAAAATATATATGCAGGGAACAAATGGAGAGCCCAAAGCGAGAAAGAACGATCGAGTGTGATACTCATGGGCTCCGTTTTGAGGATGGATATGTTATTGGTAACACTCCAGCGCAAACGATAAACTAAGTGTACGAAACAAGCATTTAAATCTTCCGTCTGGGTTACTTAAAGTATCATAACAGAATGATTATACTGAGTGTCTCATGTCTCAAAATGTATTTTCCTAATGAAGTATTCTTTAACACAAATTTGTAATTATTATTTATTATAAAGCAAATTGATATTTTATTATAAGTTGGATTGGCCCCTACACACCATATTTGTACAGCGCCGTCTCACAAATTTCTCATTTAGGGCACATATATAGGGGTGTTTCAAATTGCATTAATTAAAAAGGAAAATATGATTGGTAGGCGTGTATCACAGTTCGTTGAACAAGATTGTTTAAAAAAATTGTTTAAAATTGTTTTTTCCGTTAACCAGCTGTCATCCCCCTACGAACGACTGCCCTCAGAAGTCGAAACTTGTGCGAGCTAAGGATTAACGAGGTCTTACCTTTCAACGTGCGATTCCTAGCACGAGACCAGTGACCATGCTGGGAATCGAACCCACGTCCCTCGGATTGATAGACTAGCGCTCTACCATCATGACCACTGCGGCCCGATGTTTTATTAAAAGCCAATAACGAAAAAACTGTAGTGCCATATCCTTTATACCGAGTGTAAAACGTATATTTTGGGTCACATTTTTGCATGTTTTAGCGTTCATATTTTTACCTTTTTTCAAAACGCGAACACGTCCGTTTTCGAAGTATTTATAAGCGTATTTTAGCGCTTTCAAATTTACTCTTTTTTTAAAACGTGGAAATGTATATTTTGAGCAATTTTAAAATGTCAAATTTCCATAAGAAATACATGTAGAAGTGCATTTTTAACGGTTGTAATTTTAATCATTTTTTTTTAAGTAAAAATCGCTGTTTTCGTTATATTTTTAGAGCGAATTAGCGTTTGTAATTTTTGTTGTTTTTAAATTCAGGTTTGGTAATATAGGCTGTTTTTCATTAACTCAAATCAGAACGGCTGAAATCGTGGGGAAATGATTTACTGAATCCAAAAATTTAACATTGCCTAGAGTCATGGAAATCAATTTGGTTCCTCTCATAATAAGCTCAGGCTTCAGGCTGGTTTGTGTTAAAATATAATTTAAAATATACTGGTGGTCAAATCCTCCTCCGTTATGGGCTACAACCAGGACCTTTTTGAATTTTTTACGCATTATCAAAACATGATGGACGAATGGGGAGATTGGATCATTACATTTGAGAATTTGCAGACGAAGGCCACATTTTTTACAAATTTGAGAATCTAAAGAAATACAAATATCACAGCACTGACGAAAAACGCAAAGATTGGGTTCGAGTAGAAGAGAACCGCCAGCTCTAACCTTTTCTTGTCTCGTTTCAAGATTGTGAAAAATAAAAAGAAAATTTTCAGATGTGTCCGGCTGAATGTATCAGAAATGATTCAAAGGTTGATGTTTTTACAAATTTTGCAAAAAAAATCTCCCATATTCCATAAATGCTATCTTACGTATAAGTAATCAGAGGTATCAAAAATGTTAATGACAATTCTGTCTCATATAATATGACTTGAGTCAGGGTGACTGAACTTCAAAACCAATGAAATTTCTTCAATACTAATCCGTGCTCTAATGTCTGCTTCGGTGTCTCATAATGTATGATATATTTAGTTTTATTGTGAAGTGTTGCCATCAATTTGGTTATATCTCGAAGGTCCTCAGAAAACATCATAGTTTTAGGGTTTATGTGTTGTGGGCAAAACGAAATATCCTTATGCTTATCGTGCAAGTGTTTTCTATCTTATCCAATTTAACAGTCAATTTATATTTCAAATCTATATTAAACTCTTTTACTTTTTTCCTCAGTACGCCTTTTCAAACTTCTTGAATCAATCTTCGTATTGAAAACAAGATTCCTCCACTACAGTAAACAACAATGTGGTACTTACTGTATACTTATTATTTATCCTAATACCGTCACCTCATTTTAATGTACTATCTTCTCCTCAATATTAACCTCAAATGTATACATCATTTTTTACCAATACTTCAAACCCCACCAAATTTCCATGTGGGTATCTGTTTTTGCTGTGGGGGGAAATTACTTGAGCTACACACAGTTTTCATCGACCCCCAAACGAAAATGTCCAACTCCTTAAATATTTTCCTTTTTTTTTTGTACACATACTGGGTTTTTACTCATAAAGGAACTTTTATAGGTGCTATTGGTGCTAACACTGAAGAGCGAAAAACATACTCTTTAAAACACAACACGAAGTTCCAGATGTCACATTCTCTAATGGAGAAAATTTAACCAACAATATCTGAAAGAGGTAGAAGAAAACAATTAACACAACCTGCATATCCTGAGGATCACTCTATATTTTATTGGAAGAAAAATGTAATCTACACCACCTAAAAGTGAAACTCTCATCAAAAATGTATGGTATGTAATGATTATCCTGTAACAATTATAAATATTTAAGAATCTTCAATAAATTTTTCGTCTCTTGAAATATCGACAAATTCATACAATTTTTCTTTTGGTAATAATGTTTTGGTACTTTTAGCAACACTACGACACATACATATTTTCTCATCTATAAACGGCTGAAAACTTATGTTCAATCAAACTATTCTCTACGATTCTTTTTGTTATCGCCTGTTTACGATTATACTCAATAAAATTCCATCCAACGAAACCACGACAGCTTTTATAGCTTGACCACAAATACCTTTTTAGACCTTATTGTACGTATACATAGTAACGAAACGGTTTTTTTCGCATTTATCTACACACTTTGCAATCCACGCTGCATAGTTTCATGATATTTACTAATAACCAATTATAAAAATCTATTTTGAGGACTGATGGGGACGTGTTCATACTGCTATTAGGGGCGCAAAATTATGAATGAAAATACCAAAGAGCGGAACTAAAACTTTGGGCGTCTGCCTATACTTCGATCATCCACCATCCTTTTTTCATTTTATTTCATGCACCCATTTTCACTACGTCCAACAACTCAAATACGTCATACCGACTTCTACCGATCTCACCTACCGACGATCCCCGATGATGATGACCACACCCTATCTCTTCTCTGTTCAACGGTGCTTCGCAACTCTTTTCTCAATGACACCACATCTTTCATGATAATATTTAATTTTTTCATTACCGAATATTACGTCATTATCACCTCATGACTAACATGTTACGCTGTCACATGGTCACTTAAGGCCATTGGGGAAGCAAAATTGTGAACCTAAAATATAAGGAGTGGGGGGTGGAAAAATAAATACGGCTGGGGCGTCTGCGCGGGGTGGCTGGGGCGGCTGAGCGGCTGGGTGGCTGAGCGGCTGGGCGTCTGTCTGCCTATACACCCCTCTAGTCTACTATTCGGATATTTGAACACTCAGAACCATTGACACGAAAAACATAAACCAATCGTGCAGTGTTGGCGGCGGCGGCAGCTCACATTTGGAATCCTTACTTTCTCGATCAGCAGCAGCAGCAGCAGCAGGGGCTTGCATCTTGACGTCCACGGGTTGGGTAGTTGCGTGGGGCGTCAACGACGAAGACGACGATGGTCTCGAAGTGCTGCTGCTAGAGGGGCAAGACATCTTCAGCGGAAACCACTGCGTATCACTACAGGTGAGATTTGTATAAATCTTCCGCAGTCTGTACGATGAGGTGTTCATCGGGATTTCGTCTCTCAACACAGGCAAATATCCATCATTGGCTAGCGCCTGAGTCATTTTCATCCAATTCGAAATACTCGAATCATCGTCGTGCAAATACGATACCAATACCTCACCGTACTCATATGGCGGGCTAATATACAGTACGTTCGACAGAACGGCTGCTAGAATTATATAATTTGTTGTCATCGTGACGACAGCTTAATGTACACTGAGAAACAGCGTATATGTCACTCAACACACACACACACACATACACCATTGCTCAATGTACATGACTCGTATTTCTTTCAGTCTCTCTCTCTCTCTCATTCATTCGATCCGCAAAATAAATCGAGAAAAATTGGTTTTATACATCTATTAATACATAATAATACTAATAATAATACAATATGATTAATAATACAATATGAATAATAATATTTCGTGTGTTTTCGGCTAGTCTTGGTGTGGCTGACGTCATGGACTTGGTACTGGCGGCGACGGCGGCGGAACGTGGTGGATCGGTGATTGCTGCTGCTGCTGCTACTGCCCCATCCATTTACCATCGTTAATTTGCATATTTTGGAAGCGTTTGAAAATACACAGCTTGTGCTCGTACTCTGCTATGTGCGCCTTGAACTCGCGCAAATTTTGCAAGTGTCGTGGTCGTCGTCGTCGTGATCGCCGTGGGGCCTCACCATATCCATTGCCAGATATCGAAACAGTGTCTCACGGCACAATGCACTTCTATTTCTCCGGATGCTATATGATTCAAACAGATCGGGCTTTGCTTCTCGAGTGTCGGTGGAGGCGCTGTACTTGTAGTAGCCGCAATATCGACGATGTGTGGTCTCTTAGGCAGATCGAGCACACACTTCAGCAAAAAATCGAATTTTTGATTACCCTTCACGTATACCACATCAGCCTCGATGATGGGGCACAGAACTTCCTGGATCTTGTTGAATTCGACATAGCCATCAGAGTATGGAATGCCGTGGATATTTCTCTCCAAATATCGTACTTGCCGTTTATCTGCTTCGCTCAGGTCATGGAATGGCACTACGGCTTTGAATAAAAAGTGGTTTGTGCGATGCCCGTCGGTGATGGCAAGCTCTTTGGGTTGGAATTCACCGCCCACAGTGAAACCCTGAATGTCACAGGCTACGAGTTTCATCTTGTTGTTTTTCGTTTGTTTAATGATTGTTGAACTGATTCACTGCTTTGATTAACTGAGAGACACACACTCGGAGAGAGAGAGAGAGAGAGAGAGAGAGAGAGCGAGATTAATAAACACCGACTGAACAACTGAACGTTTGGCTCACAACTGACGCTCTCGACCTGTCGATGCCTGCATTACATACATACACACAAACAAAGAGTGGATTCCCCCACTACTTACTGCTACTACTGTATGTCACTATTGTTTTTATGACAGACGGCGTACAATTTCGCTCAAGGGCAAGTGTTCCAGCATACAGTCGTGAATGATGATGCAATAGGCTCGAGTATTGGCGGGAAATCCGACTCTGTCCTCGATGTAAAGTTTGACATCGACAGTGGAGGATTTCATGAATTCCGCTCTGCGGGAACAATCTATTACGAACACGGTCGCTCTGCTTTTGAATGCTCCGTAATCGAGTAGAGGGCGCATTTGGCATAGCTCGGATAGAATTCCGTGTAGGCTCGATGGGCTTCGACAAAGTTGTTTCTGTTGAATTCCAAGTGCATCGCTGTTCATGGTTAGGCGTATGTCGCTGATGTCGATGTGATCGAAATAGGACGCATCTCGAGCCGCATTGCCAATCCGATTTGTTTGGAAGGCCACAATGACGAATCGGGGACTCTCCATGGCCGTGCAAGTTTTCACAGCCCAAACTTCCTTGGTGGAACCCTGAGTGAGTGCAGGCAACTCGTGTATGTTCCACTTGCGATACGAAATCACTACAGGAGCGTCTGTTTTGATGGACTGCAGCAATTTCAGACGAATGTCGTCATTGGGCACCACATGTTTGACTCTGAGTACAACGCTCGTGATCGTCAGTGTGGCTGTGGTGGCTTCGACTACTGGATTCGCCACCTCCTCTATCAGCATGCAATTATTATCATTTCTACTTCTCACCAAGCGAATGCACTGTCGTCCAATGGTCGCATATCTATAGTCATGGAATATGCCCAACAAATGCTTGAGCGGGATCCACATGGCGAACGAACCGTCGGGGGCGTTGTGAACCGTTCAGCCAGGATAGGTCCAGCTGGCTGTGCGCAAGTGTCGCACATCATTTTCCTCGTAACAAGTATAGCCGCGAAGGGTGCTCACTATACCCGGCGATCGAACAGAGTCCACCTCTTTGCCATTGATTTCATAGTAGATGGCCTCGAAAAGGTATGCGCCGGCATTATTGATAAATCTAACATTGCCCGTTCCTGCGGTACGAGTCAGAGAGCCCTCTATGCACACAAGGGCATCGTTCATCAGTATCCACACATCGCTCTGCTGAATGACAATTTCGATGATGTCATTATTTTGAAAGGACTTGACGTACGGGTGGTGCGTTCGATTATCAACTCTGTTGATGGATTCGTCGAACTTTGGATGATTGTACACGTCGAACACTTGTCTTGATAACATGATGTCCTTGCGATTGGATAAAGTGTATGCTGGAGTGAGACAGAGTGTGTGCGTCTGCTCTCTTCGACTGCGTCTGCGCGACTGAATTGATGCTAGCACCCTCTGCACTTTTATGCCCAAAGGCATCATGATCATCATTCTGATCAAATACCAACCCCATTTTTATGACAGCTTGCGCAGCACAAGTCGTATAATGATCGTCTCTCCACGGAAATTCACACTGCAACAGTCCTGGTCGAGAATATTCAAGGTTATGTTGTGTATTTCTGTCTTGAATCAAATTTGAGGGCGTTTCGTCAATGGCAAAGCCGGGGTCTTCTCGAACGGCAAACTCGTATATGGTGTGAGCCGGACAATTGTTGAAGAAGGCACCCGATGTGATGTTACTATCGATATGAACAGTTCGAACTTTGATAATGTTCACAGGTAGGTCGTATGAGTGAACGCTTCCAGCCTCCAATAATCTCGAGGAAAAACCCCGGAATCGTCCTATGGAATCCTTGGGACGAAAATCGATGTTATAGAGCTTGCTGTATATCTCACACTGCAGCGTATTGGTATTGGGTTTGAGAGAGAACAAAGCCTTGCTTTTGTTGGTACCGTCGTCGTCGTCAACGTTGCCAACGCCATTAGAAACTAGGCTCTCTTCTTCTTCTTCTTTGCTTCTTTCGGCCTCTCGATGTGTTTATATATAAACTTGGCAATGTCGCTTATTTCGTAACACCCAGTCGGTATTTGGATGATGCTAACAGATGGCGCTCCTTTGACAGAATAATAGAATCGATCACTCGATATGTTCGGTATGCTGTTGTATGAATGGAAACCAAACAATGCCAAGCCGTAAGTGCTATCTTCGTCCAATTGGAGCGGCGGGGAAAAGTCTGCGGTTAGCGTCGACGTTTGACCTGTCACTGTCAACAGCAAAGACATGACTGACACTGGATGGGGTCATGTACTTCTATTTAAACCATTCCATATGCGCGCTCTGTGCTCAGAGTCTAGTATGGGATTCAAGACGCGTGAGGCTCGCGCTATTCGTCTAGCGAAACGTATCCTGTCCATGGCCACTTGATGTATGGCGTCCAAGTGTGGGGAGCAAGAGCGAAGGACTCTAGGGTGATCAGACAATTGGGGGCGATACAGAGACCGTTTACGCTATCGGCCAGCGGGGCATATAGAACGGCGCCGTCAGCCGCGTTATGCGTGCTGACTGGGATGGCGCCTCTATACATAGAGGCAGCAACGAGGTATGAAGAATGGAAGGCGCACGGAAAAGAAAAAGTAAGAGGACGGATAAACGGGTGCGACAGAATATACCCATGGATAATCGGAACAATTCTGGAGAACCAAGAAGGGCTAAAAGAGCTATTTGTGGACGAGGTTAAGAGAGAGGATGGACGAGTGGGTATATGATGGGCGCATAAGGAGGGGAGCGAGTGGAGAATGGGTCGGGAAAAAATCAGTGAGCTGGGAAGCGTACAGGAAGCCGAAATGGTGGCTATAGGTAAAGGGGTACTGATGGGTGGAGAGTTGGACATAAGAATAATAAGTGACTCGCCTGGAGCATTGGAGACCATTAGGAATGCGAGGACGAAGAGCAAAAGGGCAGCTCGTATTAGGAGAATGCTTGAAAACAGAAGGGTAGCGGGATTGGTGACGGAAATTGAGTGGAGGAAAGGGCATGTTAGGGAGAATGAGGGTAACAGAAGAGCAGATGAAGAGAGTAGAAGAGGTGCGGAACTGCAAGAGATCACATGGCAAATAGACTTGGGACATAGCAGAATGGAGGAGAGGGAAAGGATTAGGAGAATGGTGATGGAAAAATGGCAGGGTGAATGGGACAGCGGCATGACCGGCAGAAGCGTACATGGTATGTGCAACAGGGTAGGGATGGGGTGTATACCATTAGCAAGGAAGGCAGTGCAACTGGTCACAGGGCATGGGAACTTTCGGGGTTACCTGGCAAGGTTCGGAATTGCACAAGAGACCCCATGCCAGTGTGGAACTGGCGGGACTGACACGGCGGAGCACATCAGGAACGATTGCATGCGGAGAGAAAGGGTAGAATGGAGAAGGAGGATCGAGGAAGAGGAGGATAGACTTGGAGCGTTTCAGCTAAGGGATACGAATGGTGTGAAGGATGAATGGGTAAGGATATTGAATGAATGGGCGGGGGCTGTGGTCGAGGATGAAGAAGTATGAGAACCAACATAGTGTCAATGCGACGGTAATAGTGGCCTGGCTTCGGGATAAACGAGCGACGAAGTAAATCGGGAGAGCAGGCGCTCGGATAGAATAAGACTGCCGACCAGGGAGGGCGCTGTTTGAATGTGGAGGATGAGCGGAATAAAGAAGGAAGGATCTTCCCCGCTATTTGCCCGCCCGGTATTCGGTGGGTCACGACCCAACGGTGGTTGGGGGGTGTGGCGGGGCGGAGGAGCGAGGGATATCGTGACGTGGACGTTGGAATGGGATGTGGGGGTGCAGCTTTATGGCCTAACGGCTTGGCAAGTGCAGCACACCTGGGGTGGTTTTAGTCAGTAAGAGTCTGACACTACTGATACGCGATGGACACCGAGCGATCAGAGTCCATGAGGATTTCCACCCCACTGAAAAAAAAAAAAAAAAAATATGATTTGCTCGAAGTTTTGTATGCAAAACGCCACGTCACCATATAATGAACCTCATTGCGCTCGTCATTAAAGGTCACCACTTTTCTATTCATTTTCGCGCGCGCGCGCGCACACACACTCAGAGTGTGTTCTCGTATAGAAAATTCAAACACAAATGACCGCAATTAACTTGGTTGAATGTCTGATAGCGATCGTTGTTGTAGAAGATTTTCACTTTTTTACCCAGATATCGCACCAATTCCACCGGCGGCTTCAAATTGCCGAAACTGTCAAAGTATTTCACCACATGTCCGCGTTTCACGTAAGCTACCCAATGCGTTCCTCGATTCCTGCTCGAGTCCAGATTGATGATTGCGCATTCTCTGTACTTGGGAAATTTTAATGATGATGATGAGGATCGAGGTAAGTTGACTCGCATGAAAACACCAAAGAAATGAGGTATTTTCAAACGTTTCACATATTTAAGTAATTCCTCATCGTACAACGCTCTATTGGGCAGCTTCAGCGGGAGTTTTTTGAAAATTTCTTCTTGAGAAACAAACCGTAGCCGCCTTCAGCGGTCTTGCGCAGAAACAAACCGGAACCTCCTACATTTTTGTTGTCACGACCGCCACCACCAATGCCCTCCATTGCGGTATTTTGACGCTTGTCTTTCTCCAATTTCTTTTTGGCATTGGCCGAGGAGATGATGGTCCTGGCTATGGTGCTGGCACCGCCTGCCAACGAGCCCAGCGCTCCCAGAGCGGCGAATATCGGAAGAAGAGGCAGCACACCACCGCTCTTCGCTTCGAACGGTATTATTCGGGGTACTCTGATTTTTTGCGACCACCCAATTTTTTCACTTGAGCACGGGCAGCACGCAGTGCCACCAAGGAGGATTTTCGCAGAGCCTTCGCACTCAAATCTTTCAGCTGATCAGGTTTCAGTGTTTTTCGCAGAGTCTTGGTAATTTTCTTAACCACATCTCGACGGAAAGACTTTGGCTTCGCAGCAGCAGCAGCAGTCTTCTTCTTCTTCTTCAGACCCATTCACAAATTACATTTTGCGTTCGGTTGTGGTGACCAGCCAAGCAGCAGCTTTCTCACCAAATTTGGCGACTTTTGATTTGACACGTTTCCAAGCTTGATTTTCCAGCGCCCAGTCGGCCTTGTGTCTCTCCTTCAAAGACTTGTTTTGCGAGTATGCAATATCGTGAGTCTTACAAGCCGAGTCCAAAGGGTTCACACCAGGGTCTCCACGTGCCAATCTCTTCTGTAGTTTGGTACTCGGTCCACAGTACTGGTATCCAGGCAAATGAAGCTCGAATGGCAGATGATTAATCAGAGAGTTCACCACACCACGACCTTCGTGCTCGACAGTCAGCATGACACTGACGCGAATGATGTTGCACACCTACTTACATAACTGTACTCACTCAAAATGTCATTCGAATGTCAGATGTGGGCGTGGTCACACACACACACACTTCTGCAAAAAATCAATCAACTCAAACATGAAAGTGGTGCAACAAGAGCCGGCTCTGGAAATAGTCAATTTGGATACCATAGATGGAAGAGGTAGTGGCGGTGACGACGACGCTATACGTAAACACGGCTTCCTGCTACCGAGTTCATTCCGAGCGATATTTTGTGGCCCCAGCGGATGTGGCAAGACCAACGCTGTACTCAGTCTGCTGTTCAGCGCGAACGAGCACCAGTCGCTGTACCAACCTAAATATCAGCTTCTGCACGATGTCTCAAACAAGTCAAGGGCGTAGGTTATTTTCCATACACGGACAAAGACAAGGTAATCGATCTGTCAAAGGCGAAAGAAAACTCAATTTTCATATTTGACGATGTGGCGTGTGACAAACAGAATAAAATCAGAGAGTTCTATGCCATGGCACGCCACAAGGGTATTAACCCAACCTACTTGTGTCAAACCTACTCGAAAATAGCTGATCAGGGACAATTGCAACATTATAGTGCTTTTTCGGCAAGACGATATGAATTTGAAGCACGCCTTCGACGAGCACGTCTCTCCGGATTACACCTTTGAGGAATTTCGCCGCATGTGCGCCACCTGTTGGAAAGAAAAATTCGGATCTCTGGTCATTGTCAAAGACTTTGATGTGAACAAAGGGCGCTACCGCCTGGGCTTTGACAAATATATACAAATGTGATGCGAGGTGGCACGGCATTCGTACTGAAGCCATGGCGCCGACCACATCACCTCGCATCGAGATGGAGATTGCTGAAGCTGAACGCAAACGTCAAGTCAATCAGTTGTCGAACATTGTGCGAAAAAAGTATCTGAGTCTGAAACTCGGAAAATCCGAGCATGATGAAGCACTGAGTAAATTATTCAAACCCATTACGGTGCCGCTGAAAAGATTGAGTGCGTCAGTACCGCCACTCACCAAGCGATCACGACTGGCAGTGAAAAAAGAAGAGAAACAGGAACCGTCGACACCAACGACTCCAGACTTTATGAAAAAGGAAGAAGACGAAGAAAGCTACCACACAGATGATGGTGATTATGATGATGATGAGGATGACTACTTGGAAGTTTATCCCGAAGTAGCAACTGAATTCGTGAATGAACATCGCGCCAAATCCGGCAAAATAGATGTGAATTACGGCCCCATTTACGACAAACCAAGAGCGCAATGGTTGCTCGGTAGAAAGCTGATGGACTTCGACAAAGATACGGGGGACATTCGCATTGATGGTGTATCATACGATGGCACTCCGGGGCTATATAGTTTGATTTACTACAAAAATCCCAAATACGCTAAAGCCGATTTGGCGGCATACAAGCAAATTTTGACAGCTACAGGTGCGCATGTAGATGCGCGAGGTAGGTTGAATCCATCTCAGACTGCCAAATACGAACAGTTGATTCGACCAATGTTCAAAGATCCTCAATCAACAATAGGTGGTGGTGGAGGTCGAGGTCGAGGTCGTTTCACCGACGGCAGTGGTACCCCAGATCAGTTGACATACAACACGAAACCCATAGAATACGTGTACTGGGACGATGTGAACGAGCTCGTTGACAGGTATAGGCTTCTGATAGCCGCCAAAAATGCCGGCAGCACCTCTACCGACAACGAGATCGTGGCCATCATCAATGAATTGAGAGAAGCAGGCTATATTCGATAAATAAAAGCGTAGACATTTTTTGCATGCCACAGTCGCATCATGAGCATCAACAAGTTCGGTCAAACTTCGTCAGCTCGCCGTGCACGGCAGCAGCAGCAGCAGCCCTATCATTTTCCTGGTGTTATACTCAACTATACGACAAATGGAGACATTGATGCTGAACATGTGAAAATATGTAATGTGGAAACGCCAAGTGCACTCAATGATGTTGCCAACAAAAAATACGTTGATGACGTCATACAGAAGCTCAAAGATGACGTCATACACAAACTTAAAGACGAGCTGGACACCACCAAAAACAATCTAACAGCCTTGGATATTCGAGTGATGAAATTCATGTCACTTTCGATGAAAAAGCATGAAAATACCAAGAAACGCTTGGATAAATTGGCACTGGATATTGTTGATATTCCAGCCTCTTAAGTAGAAGGTGAAACGCCCAGTGCAGTTAGTGTATTGACTCCGCCATTAGCGAAATGACGTCATCATCATCTGAGAAAAAACAATTGGTTGATGAGCTCCATGCTCCAGCCAGAAGGAATTTTCCTCGCAGACGTACCATCATCAAAGGACTCGACGATCTTGGCTGATCTTCAAAAATACTCCATAGCCAATGAAAACTTCAATTATATTCTCGTGGTGATTGACACCTTTTCCAAGTACCTATGGGTGCGCCCCCTGAAGACCAAAACTGGTCGAGACGTCACCGAAGCGATGAGTGACATATTATCGAAAGCGAAAAGATGTCCTAAGCTCCTCCAGTCAGATCTCGGAACTGAATTTTATAATTCCAGCTTTCAGACTCTCCTGAAAAAGAACAACATCAAACACTACACCACGTATACCGTGAAGAAAGCCACGATCGCAGAGAGGGTTATACGTACTCTCAAGGAGAATCTCTCCAAGAATTTCAGTTTGAACGGTACCTACAAATAGCTGGACATTTTGCCGGACATTGCCAAAAACTACACCAGCGCAAACATCGAACGATCGGCATGAAACCGTGTGACTTCACCAAAGACAATGAAAAACAGGTGTATAAGTCAACGTATGATTATGCCGAACGTGCTGGTCGAAAAAAATTCAAAATTGGCGATTTTGTGAGAATTAGCAAGGCCAAGCATGTTTTCGAAAAAGGGTATACGCCTAATTGGACAACGGAACTATTCAAAGTTGTCAAAGTGAAAATCACCCAACCAATATCGTATTTGCTGGAGGACTTGGAAGGGCGACCAATCAGCGGCGCTTTCTACGAACAAGAACTACAAAAAACAAAAAATCCCGAAGTCTATCTAGTGGAAAAAATCATCAGGCGTAAGGGTTGTAAAGTGGTTGTGAAATGGCTGGGATTCGATAGTACGCACAATAGTTGGATTGATGCGACAAATCACATGTAATTCAATGGAAAATTAGCACAATCTCATCTGAAAGAGGGGCCTTTCATCATCATCTTCGTCGTCTCTCAGCTCTCAACGACGTAGAAACTCGAGCCGGTGTATGGGGGAGGGTGGGGAGTGATGGCGGTGGCGGCAGCGGAGAAATAAACCGATGCCAAACGGTGCAGAGAGATTAGTCAGTCAACATGTTTAGTGCAGTGAACAACGTCGTTGTCGAGTCTTCTGAAGAGTCCTCTGGTTACGAGTCGGCGTCGGTGGCATCGGCGGCAACAGCTTCATCATCATCATTATCATCATCATCATCATCATCGGACCGAGAGTGGGCAGATCGAATGGCAGATTTAGTTCGAATATGCGAAATGTACAAGGAGGCCATCAAAGCGGAACGTTTTTTCGCGTGCAACGCCACCTACGAGTTTCGCAACACCGACGTTTTGAGCTTGCAATGTGGCATAAGTTTTTCTCGGAGTTTCGTGCCTGCAGTGAAACTCGTGTGCAAGGTCCAATACACCATAAGCTCCAGCCTGTCCTTCAGCATGTTTGAATGGGGCCAATTCGTGGGGGCCATTAATCAGTTGCTTTACACTAGCCGAAATGGCCCGAATGCAGCAGCAACAGCCAAGACTATCCGAATCAAACTCGACTGAGACGATGTTATGGATTTGGAATTACACACGAATGCAGAAAGTCAACAAGTGCGAGTTTCCAAGAATGACACCTACTTCTACCTGACGGAAGCGGATGTTCAAGAAATCCTACATCTAGATGCTACTGTGATGGCGACCAGATTTGAATATCTATTGTATATGAACCTTAGTCAATATTATCACGATTTATTAAGCAGTGCAAAAACTCTAGCTAAAAACAATGGTTTGTCATTTGATGAGGCTATGAACTTGTGTACTATATCATCAAAAGATGATAAACATCTATGTTTTCGTGCATACCTATGCTATTTGCCGGATAAAATAATGTTTGATTACGAAACGAAATAAATGTATGTATTGAGAGCAGAGTTGGCGTTTTAATTCAGTATGCAGTGTGCAGTGTGTCTGTGTGTATGCCGAGAGAGAGAGATGCAGCAGTACGAAACAAGACTCGACTCGTGTCGAAGCTGGACTTCGACATTTCCTACAAGTAAGTTAGCCAAAGCAGGCTTTACGTATACCGGTTCGGAAGATGTAGTTGCATGTCTTTCGTGCCAAGTAGAAGGGTTCAAATGGCTGCCCAATGACGATCCTATGGCTGAGCATCGTCGATGGAGCCCCCATTGTGATTTCGTTCGTAGTTATTACTCTGAGCACAGACACAGACCGACGACAGATGGCGCTGATGTCCCTCCAGAACCAAGAGTGTCAGATGTCATTAGCAGAGTGACAGATGACACATGGATGACACTGCCACCACCACCGACAGATGGTGCTGATGTTGCTCTAGAAGAACAAGTGAAAGGTGACATAAGCAGCAAAGTGACCACAGATGTCATAAACATAGACTCACAGAACACGGTGATGATGTGTCGTGTATGTCTTGTGAATGAACTAAATGTATTGTTTATGCCATGTAGACACGTGGCGTGCTGCTGCTCACAGTGCGCCATCAGGTGCGACACATGCATAGTTTGTAGATCACCCATCAATACATTTATGAAAATATATATCTTAGAATATTTTTGAGTTTAATTTTGCTACTCGAAAATACCCTTCCCCATTTTTTTTGCTTCAAAAACATGCCAATTTTTATGTAAAAAATTATCACATTTTTGGTTGAATAATTCTTCCAATTTTGGTGCAAAAACGTGTTCTTTTTTTATGCAAAAAAGTGACACTTTTTTCGATAAAAAAAACACCCAAAATTAACATGGTGGAAGGATTTCAGTGAAGCATTTTCAGTGAATTTTGAGTCACTCAGCATTCACTCAGCTTTCACTCAGCATTCACTCAGATTTTTCCACCATGTCAATTTTCGGTCATTTTTTTATCAAAAAAATTGCCAATTTCCCATAAGAATACATGTATTTTTGAATGAAAAAAAGTGACACCCATATTGACATGTTGGTAAAAGCTGAGTGAAGCATTTTCAGTGAAAGCTGAGTTGCTGAGTGAATCACTCAGCTTTCACTCAGCTTTTTCCACCATGTCAATAAAAGTTTTATTTTTGTGCATGGAAAAGTGACACTTTTTGCATGAAAAAAGTGACACTTTTTCGTATAAAAAATGATACTTTTTTGCGCAAAAAGTAACCCTTTTTTGATGCAAAAGTGATCTCTAAAAATATGTGGGATTTTGAATGGGAGATTGGAAGGGTGAAACAAAATATAATAATATCCAGACACGGATTACATATTGATTTTATTCAATCATAAATATAAAACATGATCGACTATTATTTGATTAATAATATATAATGTAGTGTGTGTGGAAAGAAACAAACAAGAGTACAATTTCTTGCATTTTCATTTAACATTTTTTTTGAAATTTTGTGTGTGTGTGTGTGTGTGTGTGTGTTTGGCAATCTCATTCATCGAATTCTGAATCCCCATCTCCTGAGCCTATGAAGCGTTTATATGTGAGATCTAATCCGTAGGGCTCACCACCACCACGCAGATGTATGTCATAGTAGCATTGGCTGCTCGTTTTCAAAGTGAACAGTACTTCATCAAATCTGTTGTGATACCAAAATTTGCAACATTAATATATATTGTCCATGTGCTTTTCACCGAACACCATATGTTGATGGTCTCTGATGCTGTGAACCGGATGGTTTTGCATAGCCCTTCTGAATGCTTTATAGCAAGTGTGGCAAAATCGTAAATTATATTTTGGACTACGATATGCATTCGCCCACACACAGTATTGGTCTTCGTGCAAATGACCCTATCAGTCTTGATTTTTGAGAGCTTCACACCTATCTGCAAAGCTGATTTCTCTCGTGTACTCTAAGTGACTCAAATCATTGAAATTTCGTTTGACGCTCTGAGCCTGCTTATAGATTTGTACCCATTTTTCATCGGCAAACATTTTCAAAATTCGATCAGTGAGCGTCCATGGTAGAGGTAAGGCCTCGATGAATTCAACTATTGATGATGTACATCTGACTACTTGCAGACAGCATAAATTTTTCAAAGTGTCTACCATGGTGGTGGTGTGTGTGTGTGTGTGCGTGTGTGGGTATGTGCTCTCTGAAAAAACATTTAAATTCTATTAGATATCTAACTGACTGTAATGGCCCCACGGCAGAGTGTCATGAGAGCCGACAATCAAACAGCGCTTGTCGTCGAGGGGGTTGAGAGCGATCTTTGTTTGCTCTTCACTAAAAACTTTGTGTGAAAAGGATCGAATACAGCGTTGCGAAGTTATTTTTTCCACATTGTTTTTCAGACATTCCACATAATCTTCAAAAGTGATGTGATTTTCGACAACGCTGTATTTGACAACTTTGGATTTTTTTTTGCGGTTTTTCCACCTTGTATCTTATAGGTGTACAACTTTGATCGAAGCCCCACGAAATCTGTCATGATACGACCATTGGCTTTGTCCTTCATCAAGCCGGGTACTTTTTTATTTTCGAGGGGAATGTCAAATGGGTTGTCGCTTGGGTAGTCGCTCGTATCGAAATTTTCAATGTGACTGCTAATCAAATCCCGATGAATATCATTGCACTTAATTTCATAAATGAACGAATCAGTATCCGTATACATCAATTTGCACTGATCGTGCGTGTACTTTTCCATCATAAAGCCGTAATGGAAATCGTACACGCATACCTTGGAAATATCGAGAATCGACATTCCTATGTACAAGGGCTTATTGAATAACAAATCCGTCTTTGCCATCTCGATAGCGACGAGGCTTTCGTCGAAAATGGTGCGACTCCTGAAATTTGGACTGGCAATCAGATTTTTCGCATCAGATCGTCCCTCCCACTTGGAGACCATTTTCACCACACGGTGCTTCCGTATGTTTTCCATGGTTTTCCCGAACACGGCGTTATTGGCTAGGTTGTAGTTATTTTTGCCAAAAGTAGTTTTTGCTTGAGAGCGTAATTTCGTATTTAATTCAATGTAGGGACGCAGCCACGCCGACTGATTGAATTGCAACACCTTGTGGATTTTCCTGAGTACAAGGCCGTGTTTGAGTGCTTGTTTCAACACCCTGTAGTGCACAACATATTTTTCCTTGTTGTACAGCGTGGTCATCAATTTTGGTAATTTCGAGACTGGCGGTGTACGGTGCTCGGCACACAAGGGTAAATCTTTGTGTTTGTCATGCAGATGTTCGGGGTACTCCAAATCGACTTCGAGAATGTAGCCGATGTGCGAGGTGTCCGACACTTCCGACACATCGAAATCGGCTGCATTCTCGAGCCATTAAAAGCCATCGTACGGAAGATATTCCATCATGGCCCAACCGTACAGATTATTCACGTCGAGATATAGCAAATAGGTCGACGGTATGGAGGCGTCATACCTTCCACCCATGTGCTTGTTATTGGCCGAGGAGAATCTGTTGCAGCACTGACTGATGCCGCCACGAATTCCTCGCTCGACAAAGAGAAGCATGTCGACGTCTTTCAGTATCTGCAATTTGCACTGGGTGTACTTCAACATACAGGACCACGTATATCCTGGGAGGGTGTGATACCACGCAGGATCCAACCCATACGTCCCGTGGCCGATATTTCGAAAATTTGTCACAATCGTTCAACTTGTTGTAGAACTGATCTCGCGCCGGCAAACTTGGGCATTCCAATTTCTCCATCGAATCGATGAAATCGTATGGGAATACCCCTTTTCGAGTGAGTAACTCGTACCGGTCGGCATCGAAATGGGCAAATTCGCGCCTTGAAATCTTCAAGTCATGGATGGTCAGTGTTTGCACCAAATGCTCCAAGCTCATACCCATGAAGCGAAAAGAGTCAATGAATCGAAATTTGATGTCAGTGTTGCCGTCGTACTGGGTGAAAGAAATGTATTTTTCTTTGTTGACAGGCAACAGGCTGACTCGACCCCTTTTTGCTATATCTCGAATAATAAAATGACTGTCGTATCCGGATAAATTGTGGAAAATGATTGGCACAACGAACGACTTTTTGTAGTTCAAATTGCAATGCGCATGCGCATATCCACGGAACGCTCCCGTGTAGTGATTATGATCTATTACAATTTTGTCGTCAGTTTTCCAAGGTTTTTCGCAGATGTGGCAACATGGCGCTGTCGCTCTATCTGGAAGTGAGACGATCATGGGGACAATATCCAAAGTTTTGGCTTCCACAAATTTGGCTATGGCCACCATTCTCTCTGCAAACCAATCCATCGAGTCGAGGCCCCGATGACTATCATGAAATGACAAAGTATCGTCATATGCACACTTGAAATAAAATCCAGCGCTGAAAGGAATGTGTTTTTGGTACTTTGTCGTATGTGAGGTGCATTCTTCGTCATTAAACTGTTCCAAAATCGACTCAAAATCCGCGTAAATTACAAAGGGCACTATTTCTTTATGTACAAAATCCCGAAATTCTACGTGATCATACGAAGGAAATGAAATTTTGCTCTCGTTTAATTTTTGACAATCAACAGTATGACTGTCGGGTTTCTCCTCACTCGTAAAATAATTTAAACACCTGTCGCAAATGAATGTTTTATGTTTATTTTTACCGAGTTGGCGACTGAGTAGGCGATATAAATCCTTTATCCAAACATAATGGAATTTTTTGTCATCGCCGATGGCGTTGTCGTCATCGGCGATTTCCAGTGGTGGTGCCTCGTAATCATTTAATTTCGGGTGATATTCATTTTGAATGAGGAGAAGATTGACATGTTGGCCTAATTTTTGTTTCGTGAGTCGGCTCGGAACAGTAACGAAAAATGCCTCCTTGTTCGCCTGCGGCTGAATCAATTCCAAAGTGTACACATTCAGAGATATGTTGTTCAATCGCTCAAATTTGGTAATTTGTTTTGATTTCATAGGAAAGTCTATTCCATCCAAGTTCAGTACATTTGAATAGTGAGGGTATGATGATGTTCTAGCACAATATTTACCCGATTCAACAGGGTACATGGCCGAAACGACGGCCCAAGCGAAACACGCATCATTTTAATTTTTCATATTAATGCAAGCTTTTTTATTCGCAATAGATTTTGGCAGCTCGATGAAAGACGAACCGTTTCCCACGTCCAATTAATTCTAATTGATTTCCAAACTAACAATTTTCTGAAAACTCCAGCCACTTTCTTTGTCCGCGAATTCCGACAGTTTGTTTTGAATTTGATCGATGACATTTTCTAGGAATCACTTTTTCAAAGTTGTACCCCTATCGATAACAACGTTTTAAGTGTTGAAATATTTACAGGCGCTTATATTTGTTCTTGATCCAAGGAATTTTTCACGAATTTACTACAAAATGTCGCATTGACTTTGATGCTTGGATGTTTTTTCAATGAATTTTGAATTCTGCTTTTGAATAGAATGAATGCATCACCAAAAAATTGTCCAATATCTTTATGTTTCAAATTTATAATTATACCGGTGCGTAAACGCGAAGAAAATGCCTCCCACTTTACTCGAGATGTTAATTTTGATTTGACTCCCTCTCCCACCACCACGTCGCCGCCTGGCTGTTGTTGACTTGACTTTTTGATTGAATTTCGTATAATTTTCAAGTGTCCACATAAAGTTTGTAATTTTCTCAGAGAGCCTATGCAATCCACTGCCGCGATCGCACTATTGATCAGGCGGGCGGTGTACTTGCAATGGGCCAGCCAATGTTTGCGTTCTTCATCAGTACAACCCTTTTTGAGGATTTTTTTGGCCTTACGCAACTTGGCTACCATCTCCATACTGTGTGCAACAATAGCGTCAGATGACATGATGATGATGATGATGACGATTTTTCAACAGACACACAAAATTTCAAGAAAATGTCAAATGAAAATACAAGAAACTCACTTTTTGTTTCCAACGGCGGCGGCGTCAGCGTCTTCAGGCTTTGGCGATCTCAAACAGCTGCTGCGGACGATTTTGATTGGCAATTTTCTGCTCGCCCCTGTAGATGAGCATATGCTGGGACTCGGTTAATTTGTCGAGGATGGGTTTGAATGCACCAGTCACTCGATTTGGCAGGAATACTTTACACTCCTCCAACTCCACTAGGATGGACTCTCCAAATTTGGTTGTTTTCGCTTCAGCGTCGAGGATCAGATGGGGTTCGTCCTTCGGTAGCTCAGACAACTTCCGCAAGTTCTTCCTGCAAGCCAACGAAATCTTGTTAATTTCGTCGAGAAGATGAGACATCTGCGAAATCATTCGAAAAATGAAAAAAAATTCATACACGCTGTATTATAACTCTCACTCACTCACTCAAAATGAAAAATGATGTTTATGATTCACCCCGTGTATGAGAAATAAATATGATAAAAATAAAATATTCCAATCACACTGTATATAGCAAATGGAACTTTGTGAGAAGGAATTATGATAAAAAATGCAATCCACACAAAACAAAAAAAATCTGACGTTTTGTGAGAGAGACACTCTGTATGAGACGAAAAACAAATATGACAAATGAACTTTTCCTGAATTTTTTTTTGAAAAAGGAACACATCAAAAAGTGAATCGAAAAAAATAGGCACACTTGAAAAAATCGCGAAAAATAAAAAAGAATAACTACTACTACTACTGACCTTTGCAAATCACGAATTATATGGCACTCACAATAAAAAACAATGCACTTGTATAGAAAAAAAGCGAGAGACAGATGAGCGGCAGAGAGGCACTTGTTGTTGCTTCGAACGCAGGCTCGCTGTGGACGTACGTATTAACTCTCTGTGTCACGTGACCCACGCCGTCCACCTCCACGCCGAGTTCGCCTAACCCACGCTGCAAATGTATGCAACGGTCGATCTGGGGAAAACCCAAATTGCGCAATAACAAAAACAACTCCAAGGTCAATTTAGCTCGAGCAGCGTAAACCGGATGTGCGATTAAATCTGAAAAACAAATTTCTTTCAACTTGAGAGAGTAGACAGTAAATACCAGATGTGGCTTATCGCTGTTTACGACTACAGCGCGCGGAGATGTATTTTTTTTCTTTTGGAATTTCATTCGAGAGCGAGTGAATTAATAATAAGTCATCCATCATAATTTTCTGTTGTGTGTCTGTGTTCTAAGACAGTAGACATTTTTCATATTTAATTTTTTTATTTTGTCAATTAAGGTGGCGGCAGCGGCCATGTTTTTTTCTCTTCCAGCCAATTTATCTCAGTGAATCACGTAAGGGAAAGTTTTTTCATAACTTCCGACATCGCC
Organism: Chrysolina americana; assembly: GCA_958502065.1. Lineage (NCBI taxonomy): Eukaryota > Metazoa > Arthropoda > Insecta > Coleoptera > Chrysomelidae > Chrysolina > Chrysolina americana. Next base: position 41,450,420 of record OY293416.1, read on the forward strand.
GCCATGTTTTTTTGCCTTCCGCTTCATCGCCGCCATGTTTTATGAGTTCCACTCCATCGCCGCCATGTTTTTTTGCCTTCCGCTCCATCGCCGCCATGTTTTTTGCGTTCCGCTCCATCGCCGCCATGTTTTTTGCCTTCTGCTCCATCGCCGCCATGTTTTTTTGCCTTCCTCTGCATCGCCGCCATGTTTTTTTGCCTTCCGCTGCATGTTTTTTTGCAGAAAAGACGCGCGCCACTTAGGGTGAAACGTTTTGAACACCCCCACACCGAAACTCTTCGGCGAACACGTCATCTTCTTCAGCACCAACCCTCCATCAACGGCAAGAACTCGATGGACGCGGCCATCGAGAGATTCACCGTGTGGAGCAATGCCGATTCTGGGACACTCTTCGGTCCCAGAAACGGCATTGTCAATCTACTGAAGGAGTTTTGAGAAATCGTTTGCAGAGGTATTCAAGGCTCTATGGTCAGATAATTCGCAAGGTAGTATTGTCAACACCATTGAATTGAAGAGTCAAGTTCAAAGGTATGCACCTCATTCGACGATTACGACCGACAATTTACACAGGAGTTTTTGAGAATTTAGCTGGAGGATCTTCATGAAGATATGATAAGGAAAAGTGCTGAACTTATCTTCACAGAGATCAACAAGAAATTAAGTGCCAGTGGAAAAGCTCAAGACATCTGCTCGAGATTCCTAAGGACGAACAACTCCAAGATTGTAGATAACTCTGTTGGCCAACAGATATCTGAATTAAAATGTACACTTGCGTTATTGTTTAGTCACGTTTGATCCATCCTGGATTCTTTCTCTTTATACCAATTTCGACAACGCCTGATCAACTATATCTGTAACAATGTTTGGATTCCTTCACCAAAGAAGAATTTTCAGATGATGATATGGTTTTACAAATTTAATAAATCTTTTCATCCATTTAAAATGTTTTTCCAGGTGGAAAAAATTTAATGTGGTCATTAATTTTTTAAAGAACCATCAGCAATTACGCAGCAAACAGTGTAACATTCTAGTGTAGCCTTCTGTCGCTACAAACTTTACGCAATATCCAATCACAGTGGGGCTATCGATAGCAGATATACACGACTTACTGTAGACACTCTACCCTAGACAAGTGGCACTACTTCGATGACTATCTTGTATCGCCAATAACGTCAGTATCACAATATATATGACAATTCAGTCCGAGAAAAAATTTTCTACATTAGGAAAGAAGAAAACAAACTCGATATATTTTATTGAATTTTTTTATTTGATTTGTATAATTGATATCCTATATGTTTTGAATTCAAATTCAAACCTTTATTCTCTGGGTTTTCACAATGATGTCTGAGTTAGATAACTGACTTTTGCGCCTCCTTCTCGAGGAGCTTAAAGACACACGGAGGGGTTTCAATCTATAAAAATGACAATTTTGTGGGAAACATTCGTCAGCTGAACCTGACCAACTTTTGTGAAGGAGTTATAGAAGTATGTGGTATGAAGTTGATCACTCGAAGCATAATATACAGGGTGAGTCAGAATGAGATCGACAAACTCCGACTACAGAGTCCTCACCTCATTTTGAGATGGAAAGTTCCTATCAAGGTATGCCCTAAAATGCATCCCATCTGAGATACAGGGTGTCAAAAGTACGAGAAAAGTTTAGATTTTTTTTTTCTCTAGAACTCCTAAAGAAAAAAAATTCATACTTGGTGCACTAATCAAGGTTCATCAACGTGATAATATGAAGTTATAATTTTTAATTTTCGTAAAACAGTGGCGTAGTTACGATAGTACGTGGTCATATTTTCCTTTATATTTTCTTTGGACAACTGAATTGACAAATGAATGTTTGACATCAGTTAGGCTCATCGATACTAAATCAAAAAGTTATAACATTCTATGTGTCTAAAATTGAAGGTTTCTGAGGTATTTGATAATTGAGAATAACTGAAAAGATGTCCTGAGTATCAACGTAATTTTCTATGTGCAATAATCGCATAAAGCTTATTCCTTAGAACATATCGGAATATTTGTCAACTCCCAGAACATTTTTCAATGTGGGAAGAATTAAAAACATAATTTGGGTGAGCCAGAATGAGGCCGACAACTCCATTTTTTCATTCACTATAAGTATTATTTGAACGAATCGATGACGTGGAAAATTGAAATTTCAAAACTACGTCAATTGACACTCGACACGCGTTTTGCCTATCTAGTGAGCATCTTCAGAAGTTAAAAGCTGAAGCCAATGTTGGAATAATTGAAAAGATGGTTCGCATGAGTTTGAATTAGACCGTCATTGTTCCTGGTAGAAACAAACTGATAAATCGATACTCACTTCAGACATGGTTGACAGTAACCCAAACAAATCATCTGTCATCATTTCAGTGAGTGAAGATCGTTTCAAAATAGATTATTCATTTGAAGAATATACAGATATCGTTTTGTTTATGGTGAAACAGGGGGAAATGCCAGAGCCGCTGCTGAATTATATCAAAACAGATTTCCAAACAGACATCATCCACATTTCACTACTTTTAATGCTGTGCATCGACGATTGAAGGAAACGGGGTCTTTTAAATTATGTTTAACACCATTGTGGGACGAATAGAACAAGAAGAAATAATGTTACGGAAGAACAAATTCTTGTACAATTAGCAGCAAATCCTTCTACGAGCACTTGGGCCATTTCGTATAGTTTACAAGTATCACAATCAACAGTAAGTAGGGTAGCACGTGAACAACAGAACTATTGTACCTATTTCGCCTGCAGAAGGTGATAGCCCTAGATACTGGTGATTATGAGGCATGTTTCACAAGAGAAGGATATTTCAATAGTAGGAATAGTCATTTATGGGATGAACAAAATCCGCATGGAATGTTTTGAATAGTTCGTCAATTTTTTATGAAACATTCCATTATCGGTGGATAGGTAGACGTGGTCCCATACACTGACCTGCACGTTCTCCAGATTTAACGTCACTAGACTTTGTGGGGATACCTCAAATCCCTGGTGTATACAACACCTGTAGAATCTGTTGAAGATTTAACGGCAAGAATTTCAGCAACATGTACGTTACATACACAGGATACACCAAGAATATTCCAAAGTGTGCGACATTCAATGATACGGAGATGCAAATTGTGTATCGAACAAAATGGTGGTCCATTTAAACATTTACTTTAACCTTTTTTTTATATCTATCATTTCAGTAGATATTAATACACATAAATTTTTTTTCTTCACCAAAAACATGATGATTGGAAAATATTTTTCTAGATAATACAAACTGAAATGGCTTTGATAATGATACTCCAACATAATATTTAATAATTAAAAGTACTTATTTTCAGTTTTTCGCAAATATTATTTTAGGCTTTAACTCTCAGCTAACAGGAGTATTATTAATTTCAGGCTGGGTTTATCAGTTGATCTTTCAATATAATCAATATGCAAAAATGTATGGACACATATCGGTGAATTTACGATATCGATTCGTTCAATCAATATGACGAATAAAAAAACAGAGTTTGTCAGTCTAATTCTCTGTACTATATTATGAATACTCCCAACAATAAAAAAATGTTCAGGAGGTTGACAATTATTCCTATATGTTATAACAAGTTGCATCTTGCGATTATTGCACACAGGATTTTATGTCTCTTCTCAGGTGTAACGAAAATTTCCTTCAATTCCAAAACCATACTAGAAGCGACACCTAATAACGAACATGTAAACTTCTAAAGAGTAGACAACAGAATTCTCTCACTAACTAAGACGTCCAGTGACAGCTGATGGCAGGTGGCTGAACTTGTCTAGGGGTGGATTTCGTTTGTAGACAGACCCATCTGGGTTGATAGCGTTGGGTTGATGTAGATGTCGCTGACATGATGTCGGAGGTCCAGTTCGAGAATTGGAGAGGTGGGAGGACGCTCTTCTTAGTTTGTCTGTCGAGGTCTGTGTTCTGTGGTCGCTTGAAGGTGATTCAGGTGACGGTGATAAATTTAAATCCACATGGATTGATGACATCATAAATATTTTTGAATGAAGCTCAAGTGAATAATACTAGGAATTAGATTGTCAATCGACTCCAATCCAGAAGGAAGTGCCAATTCCAACAGAATTAATGATATAATGACCTGTTGATCAACCATCGATGATGGCCTTCTAGTTAATTGGATCCAGTTTTGCGATGATAAGCAGTTATTAATCATCTTGGGCAAATTCTGATGTGTGATCACGTCGAAATGAATCTACCAAGAAGCGTGTAAGTGTCAGATATCAAGTCAAATTACGCCTGTAATGTTGCAATAGTAGACCCTAATTCATCTGGTCAGTACTCACAGTTCTTGAAAATTGCTTATAACTCACAGAATAAAGTCGTCAAGGAAAGAGACAAGAAATTTGTTTATGGTCGGGATCTCTGTGATGAGACTATAATGAGATTTTGTAACTATCTATGGCAGGAAGACTGGGTAGATGTGTTCGGTCAGGAGTGTCTCAACTTGGCATATGAGCTTCTTACTGAGCTTCTGACTACTTTGAATTGCCATTCCTATCAGGAAATATATATGCGGGGCTACTGAGGAAGAAATATAACCCAAATTTTACGATGTCCCCTGAGCTAGGAAACCTAAAAAATAGAGTATTACTATCCAATGAGCTAGAAAAAAAATTACAGCAGCTATGGTGAAATGTGTAGAAAAGTTAAAGAAGAAAAAAGGAAAGAACTACAATCTATGAATGAAAAATATCATGATGAATTGATCACTCATTCTTACTAGTCCAAAACAACCTGGACAATTATTAATAACTTACAGTTAAGCATCTCAACAAACAGGCATCTTTCTTGTCATTGTAGTAAAGACATTGTACTAACGCTGAATTATGTAAATCGCAATTCTCATCTCAGGTATGGCATTTTGAACTGGGGTACAAGCTCCTCTGCAAGCAGAGTGTTCATAATTCAGAAGTATGCTATAAGGATCATTGCCAAGTTGGGATTTAGAGATTTTTGTAGGGATGCATTTCAGAATATGAAAATATTAACAACTGCAGGAATATACATCCTTGAGGCATGCACATAATATGTATATCGCAACAAAAACGAACTGGCTGTCAATAAACCACAACACTCTTATTCGACACGTAATGCCCACTTACTTCTTCCTAGTCAACATCGCACGGCACTCTATCAAAAAAGTTTTAAATATCAAGGATGCAGACTATATAACAATTTTACCGAGGCCATAGAAATTCCAAAATGTATATACACCTCTTCAAGAAAAAGTTAAAGCAGCTACTATTGTCAAAAAATTGTTATATTTGTACATATTTGTTTTGGTATTGTTTGTGACACGTATGTGATATTTCCGTATACGTATATTTTCTATATACATTTCATATTTATATTGTTACTCATTGTTATTTTATGCTGACTAGTATTCTTATTTAACTACAGTTTTTCTCTTTTTTATTTGTATTCCTACAATGTTAGTGTGCTAACTAACTTGAAGAAATAAAGATATATTATTATTATTATAACAGCACATCATTTTCCCTTTCATTTGAATCCAAAGAGAAAACATTATTTCCAATATCTATGTGGGAATCAGTTGAAACTGTAGCTGTCATATACGCCAGAAACGATTCAAAAATAGAAAATAAAGATAACATCGACACCGACTTGAAATAAAGTGGATTCAGTGAACGGAATGGTCGATTATTTGTAGTCGGGTTTTGTCGCGGGAAATAGAATTGTCACTGCTAGACAGATGGAATATATGAATATTTCAGTTGTGCTGTCTAGTTTCAATATAGAATGTGATTGTTTTATCCGTAGTCTTTTCCATCTATTGAAAATTCATTATTCATTCGGTTATTGGAAGTATTCATCTTGATGGGTAAATCTTTATAGGTAACTGAAATTATTTTAATTGGTTTTGAAGAAAGTTTCTGTTGTTATGGTTCATTGGGTGGGACATGATGTCTGGTATTTAGTTTGATCTATTCTAGCACTGATGATAGGAAATAACCTTAAAATGTCATGTATGCAGGAGGTCGTTACCAACACTGTCTATCGGTCGACACGAGAGCGGGTTGTATCGCAGTTACCAATAAATTTGCCCAACCATCGGTTAAATCATAGTGGGTTTTTGTATCGGGCCGTGTCTCATGGTTGACGACAGGTTCACATCGGTTTTATTGCAAGATGTTTCTTGGTCCATGCTCGTCGTTATTCGTGAGCCGTGTGATTATTGCATTGATTTGCTAGTTTGGGTATATATGTTAACTCTTTCTTTTAAACTATTGGTTTCATTGCCAACGTTTTGAACTATACTAAATTCATCATCAGGGTTCTTTTACAATGTATTTTTTGAATTACTCGCCACGATCTACTATACCCCGGCGAGAATAAATGTTTGGATATTTACGAATAACTTCAAAAACATACATTTTTAGATTATATAGAATAGAATAATTGAAAGAGTAACACATGCATCTGCCAAATAAAACACGAAAACTCAGACTGAAATGAAGAAATTATTTGCAAGCCAAGTACAAGTGTTTGTTTTTGAATATTTTATAAAACGGACCAAAAAAGAAGAGAACTAAAAACATCGTTTTGGTTGGTTTCCGGGTTTTGCCGTGGTTTTCTTTGGTTCGAATCTCCAAACGTTTCGACTGCAACTACGGCAGTCATCTTCAGTGGCGTTGTCGAAGTACTCTTCTAGACGTATCAATTGAATCAGTCCATAGAAAATCAGGAAGTCAATAAACTTCCTCTGGTGACAAGAGAGACCGAAGAGAGCATCTCAACTAATATAGCGGATACCAAAAATCCATTTGTCAGGCGGTCCACCATACATAGAACACCACCTAGACGAAGAACTTCTTCCATGCCTGAACAGTACTGAGTTGAAAGAGATGAGACACAAGTGCCAGAGGATGCAGCCAAGCGGAAGAGAACAACCCAATGAATAAATGTAAGACAGACAATACTTTGGGCAGACTATTAAAAACAACAAAGATAAGGTGGAAAAACAAGATAAGTGTGGAGTCTATAAATTAAACTGTGGGAGTTGTCCTAAGTTTTATCTTGGTCAAACAGGTAGAACCTTCAAAAACGACTAACCGAGCACAGAAACAGCTTTGTAAACAGGAAAACAAATTCTACTTATGCTAACCATTTATTAACCGAAAACCATACTTTTGGTCACGATTTTGAAATAGTCCATGTTCAAAGCAAAGGCTTGAAACTGAATCTTTTCGAAAGTATGGAGATTAATAAATGGAAGAATTCTGAGAAGCTTCTTAATGACCAACTTGAATTAAATAATTCACCCTCCTTAATTTGTTTTCCTGGAAAGGTTAGAGGTAATGCATAATATTGTAATTTTAATTAAACGAAATTGAAACGAAAATCACTAATTGAGCCAGAATCTGCGGCCTGCGAAAATCCGGCCCAATAATTAAATAGCAGACCGTGAAATAATTAAAGATAAACTCAATTAGGATGAGTAGTCAGCGACAAAAATCAATAATTTATTGTTTCTATTGAATAATACCGCATTAAAAATACCCAATCTGCTATGGAATGACCCCTCATTACAAAGGTCATTAAATGAATCGCGACAGCTCATCAAATGCACGTGCTTGTCGGCGATCGACTTCAAAGAGATTTAGTGGGTTTTGCGAAACGTATAGAAGCCGAAATCCGAATTATCCAACAAGTTCGAAGGTACTCTCCGTACAATCAAGTGCTCCGATGCAGTAATGGTTTGGTCCACGAGTGGACATGTCGAGATCGAGAAAATAGATAAAGTGTAATTATTTGTGAAATAAATAAGTTATGGTAAAGTATGGTTTTCGATAACAACTGCAGCTTATTATGCCGAAGTGGGTTATATTTATATCCTCCGAACATTCAACCTCGTTTAAGCCGTGTTATCTATGAATGGAGAATAATTTATTAACTGGAAAATATGCGCTGTTCTGATATCGGTCATTGAGTGAGGATTGTTTCAGATGATCAATATTTGATATTTTTTCATTTTATGAACGTTGTAGCATTACAAGATGGTCTAGGTTAGTAATATATGGGTGGTATTTACTGTTTATTTGCTGAAATGTTTGAAAGTTACATGCAGTTGATGGTTATGCACCATTCAACTTTGTTGATTTTAACCTGATTTGTGTAAACTTTAACGATCTGATGTATGGTTCTGTCTAGAGTATATATTTCCTGTATTGCTTTAAATAATGGAGTTTATTGTGGTATGATTCATTTGTGCATGCTTAGGTAAGGTATATTCCGGTGTGTCGTTGATCACACCGTGCGTGACGCAAATGTCCAGAAACGTCTAACCCCATTTGAAATAATAGTTGCTCATACTTTGATTTGTTTTTGAACAGGCTTATGATTCAAGTTGTTGATATGTGTTTGACCCTCTATAGTATAATGACTTGATCGGATCCTACTAGATAATAAGTTTAATTTACCTTTCGATGTCTTTGCCGAACCGAGTATTTGTTTGTAACGTTTGTACGTTTAGAGGATAAGCGTCTCGTATAACGTTACCACAGGGTTCACGTTTGAGCCCCTTTTATGTGCTAGGTTGTAAATCGAGCTGATTGTTTTACTATATATGGTAGCATTTTGTTAAGGCTTATATTCTAATATACTGTGAAATTTTTCAACTATTCCGCGAGTGTTTCCTTCCATACCAAACCCTGACTGAACTTAGTCGAGTCCTATCAAACCGACCCGCACTAGAGGCTGAGGCAGCCGCTCGACGAAGCCCCGCCTATAGTGGTCGGTGTTGATTCACCGATGCCAAGGAGTCCCAGTTCGTTACATTGGTGTCAGATGTGGTTGGTGCCTTTTGATAGTGGAAATCATTCGGGACAAACGTTGCCCTAAGGGAAGCGCCTTTTTCTCAAAAGGACCCACTTACCTCGAACGATTTTGTTAGTTCAGTTTGGTTAATACGCTGCTAGAAGGATGGCTACTCCACCCCCAACTCCTTCCCTGGTACCACAACGTTCCGGCGCTATCGACGTTGGTGCCCCGTTGAACCTAACCCTTGAGAATCTGCCCATTTTTAATGGAAACACAAACATTCGGGACTTCGTTAATGCAATCGAAAACACGGTTGCTCTAGCAGGTTGGGCAGAGAACCGTGTGGCATCCTTGGTTCGTCTCCGGCTCAGAGGAATTGCAAAACAGCTAATCGAAGCCGACGAACAGTTGAAGACAACAGCGAATTGGAACATACTCAGGAAAGGGTTGGTTGACCAGTTTGGTACATTAAAAATACCGGGTCAGGACCAAAGAAGATTTGCGGAGTGCCGACAGCAAAAGAACGAGTCTTGTCGCTAATACTTGGCGAGGCTGAAAGTGCTTGCCGCCAAAATTGCGTACTTTTCAGTAGATGACGACATAGATGCTGTGATTAGGCAGAAACAGGAAGTCGAGACAATTGCGCAGTTCTCTATGGGACTGCTGAACCCAATTAGGAGGAGTGTACTATCCGCTGGTCCCACAACGATACAGCGGGCCGTGGAGCTGGCGGAGAAGCAGGAAGTCATCGAGAGCATCGTAGGTCCCATCAGCAGGCCATACCGGCAGAACCAGGAGTTCGTCAGGAACTCACGAACCGTAGCCAGGTGCCAATTTTGTAAGCGCACCGGGCACGAAAAGGAACACTGCCGGAGCGCTAGGCAAAATATCGGCACCTCAGAATGTGAATATTGTAGGAGGAGAGGACATTCCGTCAAAGACCGCTACCAGAAGCAGGAACTATGCTTCGGCTGCGGACTTTCGGGTCATCTGAGGAAAGATTGCTCTGTAAACCAGAGGTGGCCTCGAAAAGAGGGTACCCATACTAAGTACCGAGGGGACGACTCTAATACTTACGTGTTCTGGAGGGAGTGCCCAGCGCAACACGATAGTATTAAGAGTCAACGGCGTAGAGCGTCATATGCTCTTGAATTCAGGTGCCAGCGTTTCTATGGCACGTTTTGGCGTCGTTAGAGGCGAAGTGATTTTTATGAATAGGCAATATTTGTTTAGAGATGTACCAATGAATTTGAGGACCAAGTGTGAGAAGCCTGAAGTCGAGTCGAATCGAGTCTAGAAGCTAGAGGAAGGTATGCGAGAACTCAGGGATGTTGTTGATTCATGGAATAGGAAGTTGAGTGAGGGTTTCTCTGTAGGTTCAGCACCGTCAATGCTGAGCTTACAAGGAATGAAAAGGAGTGACGGCCTTTTGATTCCGAGACCAATGGAACCCCTAACGACTGAGCGATCCAAGAACCGGAATGGGTAAGATTATAACGGAGAGAGTGATAGCAGGGCAGACGTGTCCTCAAGGTCGTGGTCGCACCCCGAAGCGCGTAAGAGAGCGAGTATCAGTGAGAAATGGATAAAAGCGCATTCTACTGATTTTGGGAACTTCTAGGGAGAAGTTCCATTTTCTGATAATATCAGTGCGACATGGATAAAAACGCCTTCTACTGATTTCGGGAACTTCGAGGGAGAAGTTCCATGTTCTCGTGATTTGAATTTGCAGGATGCTTGGAAAGGAAAATTTACATCCTTGCATGGGAATTGCGAAAATGACATTTCACTTGTTAGACATTCGAGAAACGCTCATAGTGGAAAATCAGCCTTGTTAGCTGGGAATATTGAAGAGGCAATACCATTGATGAGAAATTCGTCTTCTAGTGATAGACGGTCAGGAAAGCTGTCGTTAGTTTCTGAACGCTCCACGGAGATACAGAATGATAGAAGGACGAATAGTTCGGGCGGATGGTCGAGGGGACCCCCGCCAATATCTGGGAACTTCAGGTTGCATCAGTTAAGGATGGTATGATCGGAAATGCAAGGGTGGAAAATTATCGGCTATTTTGTAAGTATCTTGGCAGAAGCCTCCAATTTGCAAGTAATGTGGCAACTAGCGAGACTTTTGGTAGAAACGGAAATCCAGGAGAGCTTTCACCAATTTGTGAAAACTATGTAAACATAAGGACAGCGACGGTCCTCACAACTTGTTTGGAGCCCAAATATGTCGGAGAATGTGGCAAAGGAAGTGTCCACATGACGCAGAAGCCAAGAATATATAATACGCTCGATGCTAGTTCGCAAACAAGCCCCGTCGTTTATGAAGGAAAAAGAAGCCCGGTGGAACGAGATGTCCGGTTCATGTCGAAACAATGGCCCGGACCGACAGGCACAGATGATGCCAGGATAGCAGATGATTCGAGGAGTGAAGGAATATGGTTACCAAAGAATTTAATTTTACCACCCCGAACGAAAGTAATTTGCATGGCGACGGCCAGAAAAAGGGTGAAAACGGAAAATATAGTAGTGCTAGACGAGAGGAGTATGTCAGGAATAATGATAGCCCGTTCTTTAAGCAAAAATAAACAAGAAATACCGATTCAAATAATTAACATTTTGGAAAAAGAAATATTGATACCAAGGAAGCAGGTAATTGCGAGAATTTTTGAGGCAGATACAGAAGAGGACGTGAGCGAAAATGGGCAAAGGTACGCCATACGACAGGTGCACGTTATAAAGAAGAAAGAAATTTTGCACATATTGTATTTGGAACAGCCTGAAACTCCAGAAAGGGAAAAATTAGCTACGCTGGTAAGAGATTGTATTGATATATATTAAGTTACGCATCGGATTATCACCGAAGATATGCCCCCCATTTCTAAAAGACCTTATCGGATACCATACCAGAGAAAACCGATAATGGAGGAGGAAATCGCCGATTTGTTAGATAACGGAATTATAATGGATTATCGGAGTCCACGGACTGCTCCTGCGATCCTAGAAGCACAATATCGTTTGTGCGTGGATTTCAGAGCACTGAACGAAGTCACGAAAACCGATTTTTATCCTCTACCCCATCTACAGGACACTTTGGATCAATTATATGGTTCCAGCCTACACAGCGTGATGGACCTAGCTCAATGATATTATCAAATAGCAATGCATACCGAAGATATAGAAAAAACGGCATTTTCGACCCCGTCAGGATACTATGAATTTACTAGGATGGTAATGGGACAGAAAAATTCGTCATCCACGTGGTCTAGACTTATGAATGCCATATCAACAGGTCTCACCGGAAAAGAAAGCTTGGTGTACATCGACGACATAATCATATTTAGCGGAGATGACGTAGATGAGCATTTGAGCCGACTACGATATGTGCTCGAGAGAATGAGAGCAAGCAATTTGAAATTAAAACCAGCAGAATGTATGTTTTTAGAAAAGGAAGTAAAATATCCAGGACACATTATATCAGCCAGAGGGTGCGAGGCTGATCCAGAGAAGACCGAGGTTATTGAAAAATATCCCCGACCCAAGTGTGTCAAGGGAATCCGATCGTTCTTAGGACTATGGGGATTTTACAGAAATTTTGTACCAGAATATGCACGCATTGCCCAACCAATGACATATTCAACTAAGAAAGTTGTCAAGTTTAAGTGGGGAAACGAGCAAGAGACAGCCTTTCGAACCTTGGAAGGGGCGTTAATGAAACCCCCTGTGTTAAGGTATCCTGGTTTTAGCAGACCGTTCATAGTATGTACCGACGCGTCAGGAACCGCGATATTAGGGATACTGAGTCAGGACTACGGCGGTTTTGAGCACCCGATTTGCTATTCTAGTAGAATGTTGAACCCAGCTGTTATTCGACTATTCTGAGGGAAGCGCTATTATTTGGACGATTGAGAAGTATCGTTGTTTCTTAATTGGGACACATTTTAAAATTTTTACCGATCATAGGCAATTGGTATATTTGATATCCATAAAGGACCCCAGCTCCCTGTTGGCTAAGTGGAGCATGGCCCTGTCAGAATATCCTTTCACTATCAAGCACTGCCCAGGAAAAATAAATGCCAACGCCGATGCGCTTTCGAGAGTAATTAGCGACCCAGAAAGTAGCGTATCAGCCCCTAGTGCGCCAACTATAGAAAGACTGGACGACGCCACTGGAGAGATTCCACTTACCCCGAACGTCGTGCGACAAGTGCGAAAGACCTCCCGACGGGAACACCCAAACGAACATCTGATTATCCCGGAGACCGTATTCCACCTGAAGGAGATAAGGCTCATGCAGGCGGCCGACGAAGAAGTATCTGAGATAGTAGGTCAAATCGGAGACAATATAAACGATTCGGTATATTACCATCGAGACGGCATTCAATATGTGTCAAGAAAGGTCGATGAAAGGAAAGATAAGATATTTGCGCCTAAGAAAATGAGAGGTCATATTTTAAAGATGTATCACGAGCACCCGTTTTATGGACATGCTGGCAGAGAGAAAACAATGACGGCTATTCAGCGTGATTTTATGTGGCCAGGTATGAGAAAAGATGTAAGTGAGTATTGTAACTGTACAACCACCTGTGGAAATGCAAAAGATGGCAATTCCGGCGTACGTGTTCGAAATAATAGCCCTCGATCTGGTTGGTCCATTAAATACGACTAGCAGCGGGAACAAATACATTTCTGTCCAAATTCTTTTAAGAAATGTTTAGGATACTGGGAATACGAAAGTTAAACATGACCGCGTATCATCCGCAACCCAACGGAGTAATAGAGAGGTTCCATAGACACCTGAAAGAGACTTTGGCACAATTAGTTGACGAGCGAAACAGCGATTGGGACATTCAGTTGAACTACGCTTCATTAGCGATCAGAAATCAAGTCCACAGCGCCACAAAAGAATCCCCGTTTCATTTGATGTTCGGGAGAGATATGTTGTTACCTCATCAACTAAGTTCGACGCCCCCGCAACTTAAATATGACGTGGATAGCAATTTCGTTTCGGAATTTACTGTGAGGAGTGAAAAGTAATCCCCAAAAATCCAATAGAAATGTCAAGGATTCGCCATTTGTGTACACAACCAATAACCAATAAATCACCGGGTCTTAGATGTTCGGGATTTTGCGGCTACTTTGTTCATTGTAAATGTATTGGAATGCCTAATGATCAGCTGAAAATGTTTACTAGAGGTGACTTAGGCTTCGAATGGAAATGTGGTACCTGTCGTCGCATACCCAGCGGCGTACAGTCTCAAGGTACATTATCAGGGGTTGACGGTCTCGAGGATTCTGAGAAGAATATCCCCGACTCGACTGTCCAATTATTTATGAAGGACATACAATCACAACTTTAATATATGCGTACTAAGCAAGATGAGCTAATAGAATCGATTTCATTCTGTTCAAACAAAGTCATGGACTTTGAGAAATCTATGAAAGATATTGTCGCGACTAGGGCCTTAGTGAAACTACCAGCCCTATCGTTTGAGACGTAGTCAGGAAGAACAAACTTCGGTTTTTTTTTTGGCTTCCTATTGACAAATAAATTCATAAGATAACAACAGGTATATTTTAATGGAAACAATAACCAGGGCACAACAAAGCCCTTTATTCATATATCCGCCCAACCGGGACAAGTCAACACACAATCAATAAATAGAACATTATATACAAAGGTTTCTTACCAAATGGACTCTATGAATACTTGCTTAAGGACATCTTTCTCAGAAGTTCGTCAAGAAGGCTTTACCACCGTGAAATAGCTCTGGGTTCGACAGTGTCGCAAACCCACCCTGGGTTCACCTGTCGACTGTCGACCCTTCACTCTCTCATTGCCATCTATCATCTGGTATTTATTCAAGTTTCGTGTTATTGCTACTACGGGCATTTTCATTCAATGAAAAAGTTCGTTGAAGTCTTCATAGCCGTGCCAATTACACATGTTTTGTTTTTGTTATGAATCGAACCAGGCCAAGCTCGACCATGACCGATGTTTGAACTTCAAGTAATTCAACAGTTAAACAAATTATGAAATATGAATCATGACAGTGAATTTTGTTATCATACAAAATAAATAAGGTTTTGGATTCGCGCCATTCTTGACATATGCCCCCTCTTCGAGAAAGCTGGCCACCAGCTTTAAAATCAAAAAAAACTTCTACAAAATCTTTATACAAAACAAGTTCCCTACTCTAATCATGGATGAATGTAATAGGGAACTAACATCGAAAATATTCGTCTGGGTCCTATTTCGTGGTACTCACACCGTGGATTGAGTTCGGTCCTGTTAATACCATCCTGGATTCGGTAACACAGCTCGATATGGAATGGGAATGTAGACTACATATTATTCTTCGTGATATAATGGCCGTTGCTTCCCATAGGGCTCATTTGGCAAAGCAGACTACGTCATTTGGAAATCTGGTATACTGACTGTCGACATGGATTCAACGAAGCGGTGGGGTTGACAAATACGGTAGTCGTAACTATGGCTACCATATACTGGAACTACAGCTTCAGGAACATCAATAGTGGCAGCTTCTATAGAGGCAGCTTCTGGAATAGCAACAGCTTCGTCTCGATTGTAGGCCTCCTTTTCTAGACACTTTTCGACCAGGATGCTAAATCTCTGACCAATTTTGTTTTTTTTCACCACCATATTCGGTTTGTCTTCACAGGAAGGGAGCATTTGAATTACTCGGTTCGTCCAGAGCTCCAGTCCTTTGTGTAACCTCTCGCTTCATGTTCAGCATTCTAATTCTCCTTTCCCTGTTGAACTCTGCAAATTGCCCAGTCTTATGACAGTCATTTCCATTTGAGGGACCAATTGTTTTGCTAGAAATGCCAGGCATGATGTCTATCAGCGGGAAGGTATTCAGTTCACTCAGTCTCTTCTCTCCTTGGGTGTGTGTGTACCATTACCGAGAAAAAGAACATGGTATATTAACATAACTATATTCAACAGAAACAATCTAATAACTCCAAAGTTCTATTTATGCGTATTATGACATATATTTTTAACTTAATCTATTCAGAATTGCAATACATCATTTCTGTGTCCAACCGAAATTTCTATTCTGAAACTACTACGAACTCTTCAAAACAATGCTATAAAAGGTACATATAAATACCCAAGTCATTGAAAGAAACGAAAAGTCCAAAAACAAACTTGAGACATTTCTACTTAACAGATAACTTTTCAAAAATATTTCTTGGGATCGATAAAATGAAATACGTTTAATCTAACCTACCCTTCGAAACAAAAATTCATCATTATTATTTTATTTTAGATATAAACAAAAATAGAAGAACCGTCAAGTATTCCTGAGTGTATAATATTTATTTCATGACCAACATCAACTGAGTAATTTTGCAAAGACGGTCGTTCACTTTGGCTAGACCTTAGTCAGCAAATACCTACTTAATTGTTTTCAATACACATCGATTCGTCATAATATTTTATTTCTTACTTGGTCGTTTTTATTTTTATGATTCAAAGATGATAAATTGATTTTGAAGTTTTATGCAACATTGAGATATATTTGTGTCGGTTGGAATGGTCAAATTGTCGATTAATTAATTTGTGACTGTTAGATATCCGTTCACGACTCCTGTTCACCGTCTTGAATGAAACACGGGTATGTTTATCAATTCGGTTAGGACAGTCATACAAATTTTCAATCACATTTTCATTCAAATCACTAATCAGCAATTTAAACCTTTTCGCTACCTCGTAAACACACACATTTTTTCACTAAATCAATATTCTGATATGGAATTCTGTTAAGTAGGTACTTTAAATAATGTATTCTTAATCAAACTTCATATAATTACTCATGACTTATTTTCACAATCATTCAAACAAAACTCATTCACTGTGCAACTGTTTCTCTCATATTCATTGACTTTCCACTATTATCGTAATTTGAGAGGATATGTATTCATATCTCAATATCAACTCATTTCTCGCATATCACGAGCATATATATCACCATATATACCATTTAATGAATCTCAAATCTCTTGGCGACACCTCAAGAGTCAAATAACGCAGATAGTCGTTCCATCGTCCCTTCTGCACTTCATAAACAACAACTTGTTCAGGGAATTATTCAATCCACCTAGGATATTCTTCCATAATTCCCTCAAGATACAGGTAAACTTTATTACCCAATAATTACTCTCCCAGTACATACTCGTACTCATTACGATATTCCACAAAGTCAGTTATCGTGCAAGGAATCGCACGTTAAAAGGTAAGACCTAGTTAATCCTTATCTCGCACAAGTTTCGAATTTGTAGGGGGATGACAGCTGGTTAGCGGAAAAACAATTTTAATTTTATAAATTCACACACCATAATACACAGTCAATACAACACTCTGAAATAATTATATGAAGTCATGAGTTTAATTCCAAAGACATTGCAAAGCAGATCATATTTTCCGTTAAAAACAATTGAAAACTGTAGAATATTATTATTATTCACAAGTGAGGCTCTAGAAAATGACAAATCTCATTTAAGATAGAAAAAGAAACTTTCTTGAAAAAAAAAATGATTCATATTAAGTGTGAAATACGTCAGTGGGCGTTTCAAAAATACCTTCATCCTTCTCATTCAACAACTTTCACCATTGTGCATACGTGCATACATGTATTCCACATGAGAAAAACTCTTAACCTTAATACTATCAAGAAAGACAAAAAAAATCGATGCAAATAGTCATCTTCCATCCGAAGCATGCATCTATATTCTCCTCCTTAGTAATTTCAATACAACACGCATTCTGCACTCAGTGACACTTAATTCACTCATTTAAAAGGTATTTTTGACAGTATATTTTTTTACTTCCATTCATACTTTCAAAATCAATTTCTCATTCCATTCAATCATCTCGCATTTGCATTTTTTCATTCACATTCTCTTATTTCATACACTCATTTTTATACTTGCTATAGACTCCTAATATGTGGTATTCCTTTTGGCTCATTTTCATCAGTGTGGACGATTCCTGCTACATAAAAAAATATTATTTTGTATAAAAAACAAAAAAAACAATTGTTTGATTTCAAACTTTGCAGTGAAAGTGAAAATTCCCGTGGCTTCCATCACCATCGTGTATATGAATGGTATCGGTCATTAAAATCTGGGAGGTCCTGTAACTCCCAATTATTCAAAAAATCCTCCAGAATTCTGTTTAGAACTCCTTTCACAACACAAATTCCGTCATTTATATTACATACAGAAAAACACAACGCTAAAATTAGAACTGAGTACTTCCAAAAGCTCAAACTCATTTTGAATATCGTAATAAATATTCACGAAAATGGCAAGTATCGTTCTATTTTTCAAAACTATCACAACTTTACACTATTTTCTTATAAAATTATGTGAAATAATTCAATGGGAAAAAACCATCCCTTGATAATCTAGAGTACACTATCTCGATTCTACCACACTCTATGGGGTAGTAAAGCTATTGTCCCTATAGGACAAAATAAACAAATACCTGTATTAGGTTAATTATGGAGAATTAACCTCCAGGACGAGCAAGGCGCCTACACCATATGTCCCGACTAGGGCCTTAGTGAAGCTATAAGCCCTATCGCTTGGGACGTAGTCAGGAAGTAAAACCAGTTTTCTTCTCGGTATAACTACTGATAAATAAAACAAGTCACAGATTCACCGTATTCAAAAATATATATATTAAAGGACACAATACCCAGGGCGCAACAAAGCCCTATAATCATATATTCGCCCAACCAGGACAAGTCAACACACAATCAATAAATAGAATATTATATACAAAGGTTTCTTACCAAATGGACATTATAAATACTCGCTTTAGGACATCTTTCTCAGAGGTTCGCAAACCCACCCTGGGTTCACCTGAAGACTGTCGACCATTTACTGTCAAGTGTTGAGTGCCCTATCGCCATCTGTCATCTAGTATTTATTCAAGTTTCGTGTTATTGCTACGGGCATTTTCATTCAATGAAAAAGTTCGTTGAAGTCTTCATAGCCGTGCCAATAACACATGTTTTGTTTTTGATATGAATCGAACCAGGCCAAGCTCGACCATGACCGATGTTTGAATTTCAAGTAATTCAACAACAAACAACAAAGACCTGCTTCACAAATAATCTCGAAAGGTTAGCTAATGAATTTTCCGATGACATTGTTGTAGTTTGTGGCGACTTCAATTTACCTACTGTTCAATGGTCAGAAACTGGTTCAAACTATTTATCGTCTTCAAACGTGAACAATAAATCATGCATCATTATTCATTCCTTCTCGTTATGTGTACTTGTACAATTCAATAATATTACAAATATCAACAATCGAACTCTCGATCTCATATTATGCAATGAGCAACCAGCTGTCAATCATTTGAAGGAAGCCGATATTCCTTTAGTGTTATTAGACCAACATCATCCTGCTATAGAATTTTATGTATCTTGTAAAATTAGTAAACCTTTAGAACGCCAACGAGTACAGCACTTCAATTTCAGAAAAGGAGACTACGCCAGAGTGAATATTTGTTTAAGTGAAATCGACTGGCAGGCAAAATTTTTTGATAAAAACATTACAGATGCTACTGGTGAGTTCTATGATATATTGTTCAGGATAGTGGAAATATGTATTCCTAAAGTTCGCAGAAAATTTCACAAATTTCCCGAATATTACTCGATAAACACTATCAACCTTATCAAGGATAAAAATAAATTTTACAGAAAGTGGAAAATATATCAGAATTATCAGGATTACAACATGTTCACGGAACTGAGGAAATGAAGTAAAAATTCTATTCAAAAAGATTACAAAAACCATATTGAATCTATTGAGGTAGGTGTCCATGATAATATGAAAAAAATGGCATTTTGCTTCTGGGAATAAGCGGAACAGTAATTTTTCAAGCCAAATGATTGACAATGGTAATATTATTACAGGTGCTGAAGATATATGTGAATTATTTTCTGCTCATTTCCGTTCAGTATATGAACAGCCAAGAGTTTTGAATGAAGCCACTCAAATTGAATTGTTAGGTTATTTTGGCATAAGTCCTAATACTTCGTTACGCACTATTTCTGCTGCAACTGGAGTTTCCTCAGGCTCTGTCCACAAAATTACAAAAATTAATAAATTTCATCCCTATAAAATGAAAATATGTCATGAGTTGAGTTAAGACGATTTTAACAGACGAATTGAGTTTTATGAACAAATGACTACAATTATTAATAACAATATGGAATGTCTAAAAAATATCTGCTTCTCTGATGAGTGTTCTTTTTATTTGAATGGATTTGTCAATAAACATAATTGCAGATATGAAAATGACCATGTGTTTGTTGAAGGGCATACCCAGTATCCCCAAAAACTGAATGTATGGGCCGGTATACTATGAAATCAAGTGATTGGTCCATTGTTCATCAATGGGAATCTAAATGGTGAGGTGTACTTGGATATGCTAGAAAAACGATCAATCCGCTAATTACTGAAGCTCTTGAAAATCAACTGGATAGAGATGGAAACACCTTTCTTGACGAAAATGAGTTACATTGTCAATAAGATGGAGTACCCCCCCATTATATGCTTCCGGTCCGTCAATGGTTACACAACGTATTTCCCGGTAAATGGATAGGGCGAAGAGGACATATAGAGTGGCCACCCAGGTCCCTGGACTTAGCACCATGTGATTTCTTTTTATGGGGACATTTGAAATCAGTTGTTTACATACCCCCGCCGCAAAATTTACAAGAGCTTCAACAAAGGATTTCTGCAGAATGTCGAGCACTTCGAACAGAAGTGTTTGTAAATGTGCGCCACGCATTTGAACAGCGGTTATACCATTGTTTGGGCAATAATGGACAACATTTTGAGCAATTATTAAAGTGACAGTAGTGTTAAATATTGCAATTTAGGTTTGAATTAAAAAGTATGAGAATAAACAGTTACAGTTTTTATTTCATTGGTACGGAGGAGCAAACAGAATTTCCTAAATATCTCGAAAACGGATCGATCAATTCAAAAAAAAGAAACACTGACGTGTAGAGATTAAAAAGGCCTTTAAGATGAGGTATTACTTGATACCCCTTCGCGTTTAAAATTTTGAAGTTGGTAGCTCCCCCTTGTAGGGGATGAGAGGGGGCGCGTTCATTTCCTGATGAAAACTTGTCCCCTTCGAAACGTTTGTTGACGTGTCTCAGGATTTTTCAAAAAAATACACACATTTCGATAAAATTAAGGTGGGAAGTCCTGAAATGAACACCCTGTATATTTGTATTGTTATTTAAGAACATTTGTGTTAATATCGATGTAAACCATTATGTATTCTGTGGATACTGTTGTGGACTGCAGTCTGTTTGTATCCTAAACCTGATAATAATAATAATAATAAATCGCCCACGAAAAAGCGCGCGAAGCTCTGGAGATGTCGTCTGCGAAACGGCGGGAGAAATTTAATAGGGAAGCGAGGTTAAGAGATTACCTCCCCGGAACTAGGGTATATTTACGAGCCCTGCCTGTTACTAGAGCCAATGGAAAACTAGCACGCAAACTGGTGCCAAAATGGAATGGACCATACCGAGTGTTGAGAAGGACATCGCCTGTAAATTATGAAGTCCAGCAGATAGGAAAATATAGAAAACAGATTGTGCATGCCAGCCGATTGAAACTTTTTAGAGGGCACCCGACTCTGGCGGATGATTTAGAAGGTCAGGACGACCTTGTCGAGACGGATGTAGTGTCTGACAATGACAGACAAGAGAAAAAGGACGAAACGGTGATAACGAATGAAGAATTCGTCGATCAGATTCCTTTAATTCTGAGAGGCCGAGAGGGAAAGAAACCAGGCCGTCCATCCCGCATTTGCTGATTACGTTGCCATCATCTTATGAGAGTCTGACTACAGCATTAGAAACATTGTCCGAAGATAAACTGACACTAGATTCAGTGAAAAGACGATTTTTTCATGAAGAAAATAAAAGGAACAATAGATCTACATGTACTGAAGATTCTCGCAGCGCTACTTTCTTCAATAAAAGTGGAAAGACAAAGATTGAAACTAAAAAATTCATATTCAACTGTTACCAGTGTGGAGCTAGAGTTCTCCCAGAAACCAATACAGGAATTACAGAAGTGTAAATTCAATTGAAACAATACCTATGAGTGATGAAGAAGAAGAACCGAAATCTTCAATCGAAGAAAGTGTCGCCAATATTGCTTTCCTCACATCAGTTGACTTTATCGAAAACAATAACAATGATAAAATTTTGTCATTACACATCGCTTCAGGTGCTACCAATCATTTGGTTAATGATGAAAGTTACTTCTCTGAGATAAAAGTCCTCGAAAAACCAATATCAATTGCAGTAGCCAAATCAGGACAATCATTATCATCAAGAAAAATAGGAAAAATTGAGTTAGACAAGGAAATGTCCATATCACTATGGAAAATGTGCTCTTTGTTCCCGAGTTGAGATCTAATTTGGTATCTGTTAAACGGTTGGATATGATGGGAATTAAAATTGTTTTTGAACACGGCAAAGCTCAACTATATAAAGATGGTGATTTGATTGTCATAGGCAGCAGGCATGATAATCTATATAAAATTATATTTCATCTAAAAGAAAACTTTTTAGTTTATTCGAGTTATATCGAATGGGACATATAAGTTTTTCTTATCTGAACAATCTAGTGAAGCACGAGGATTACAAAATTCCATCGGAAATCAAACAGAGATTTGTGAAGTATATATGAAAGGAAAACAAACAAGACTAACATTCAAGAGCACAGAAGGACGACGAAGTAGAAGGCCACTGGAAATTGTACACAGTGATATTTGTGGTCTTATCTTTCCTACCACGTGGGATAAACATAACTATTTCATCACATTCATCGATGACTATACGCATTTTACAATTGTATATTTATTGAAGAATATAGACGAGGTTCAGAAGTACTTCAAAATCCATGAATCTCTGGTTACAAGTATATTCACTCTTAAAATTGCAAATTTGAGAGTAGACAATGGGGGTGAATATAAATCAACTTCTTTGACGGAATTCTGTCAGGAGAAAGGAGTGACACTGATATACACAATGATTTATACACCGCAACAAAACGGTGTGGCAGAAAGAATGAATAGAACACTATAAGAAAAAGCCAGAACAATGATAATCGACGCGAAGATGAAAAAGGAAATGTGGGGAGAAGCAATTTTGACGGCTGCCTATCTGACAAACAGAAGTTATACATCATGCTTATCGAACAAAACTCCTGCAGAAGTATGGACTGGTTTTAAACCTGATTTGTCTAAAATTAGAGTATTCGGTTCCAAAGCATTTATACAGATACCAAAAGAAAGAAGGAAGAAATTAGATGAGAGAAGTGAAACACATGTGATGATAGGATATACTGAAAATGGATATCGTTTATGGAATGAAGAGAGAAGAAAAATTGTTCTGTCAAGAGATGTCATTTTTTAAGAAAAATACAAAAAATTCAATGAACTACATGGAGATGGAACAAATAATATGAATAGCGTTGAAATGGAAGTAGAAAAGCAAAACTGTAATGATACCCAGGACAATACGGAAACAATCGGAGAAACTGTAATAGAACCTGAAAAGACAGTCCCAGAACTTGTAATGCCAAATTCTGAACGTGAAATGTCACAAATTGGTGACGATGTGTCAAATAACAAAGATACTTTACCAAGAATTGTTTTAGAAGAGAGAAATAGGAGAACTACGAAAAAGGCATCCTGGTTCAACGACTTTGAAACCTATATGGCATTACACGCAGAGCCCTTAGAAGAACTTGTACCTGTGAGATATAATGATATAGAGAATTTACCGGAAAGGCGAGCTGAAAAATGGAAAAGTGCAGTGAAAGAAGAATTATAATAATAATAATAATAATAATACTCCCTCATAAATACTCGTAGATTGTACCTAAAGACATAGCCTGTGCGGGTAGAGGACGGCTATTATTATTATTTACCGTGGCGCTCCGGGGCGACTTACTGATATTGTCGGTAGTGTATTCACATTTCAGCTGTAGGAAAACCCGGAAAACCTACAGCACCACCCCAATTGAATTCATTAATAAAAATAATACCTGGATTTTAGTAGATCGCCCATCAGATGCAGTAAAACCTATAACGAGCAAATGGGTGTTCAAACTGAAGAGGAATGCGAATGGAAATATGGAAAGTTACAAAGCTAGATTAGTAGCAAGAGGTTTTCAACAGAGAGAGCAAGCACATTGATTATGAAGAAACATTTGCTCCGGTTGCAAGATTGACGACAATCAGGCTGATTATGGCAGTAGCAGTTCAACATCGGTATCCGATATTCCAGATGGATGTGAAGACTGCGTTTTTAAATGGAATTCTGGAGGAAGATGTTTACATGGAAATTCCAGAAGAAATGAAAGAAGCAAACGGACGAGTGTGCAAATTGAATAAGTCATTATATGATTTGAAACAGTCACCAAGATGCTGGAATGAACGTTTCAATCGATATCTTTTGCAAATTGGTTTTCAAAGATCTTTCAATGATTATTGTTTATATACGAAGATTACATAAAATGGGAAAATATATTTGGTACTTTTTGTCGATGATTTACTTCTTATTGGAAATGTCGAACATACAATAAAAGAAGTGAAACATGAATTGAAAAGCATCAATATAGAAAGACTATTGAAAAAACATGGAATGGAAGAGTGTAAAACAGTGAGTACTCCTATAGAAAAAGATTTGAAACTACAAAAAGTAAATGACAGTACTCTGAAAACTGATAGACCGTACAGAGAACTTATCGGAAGTCTTATGTATATCATGCCAACTGCTCGTCCAGATATATGCTTCGCAGTAAACTATTTGAGCCGATTCCAAGATTGTTTTGGAGAAGAGCATTGGAATCACTCGAAAAGAATTTTGAGATATCTGAAAGGAACCGCTGAACTGAATCTTTTATACACGAGACAGGAAGATGTGCCAATTATTGTTGGTTTTGTTGATGCCGACTGGGCTAATGACATAGACAGGAAGTCAACTTCTGGATTTTTATTCAAATCATATGGTTATTTAATATCATGGACAACAAGAAAGCAACTTTCTGTTTCACTTTCAACCACTGAAGCAGAGTATGTTGCACTTCTATCGCTTCATGTGAAGGGATTTGGTTGCAAAATCTAGTAGCTGATATGAAAATTGATTTCTTCGAAGATAACGAGGGATATATTCAACTTTCGAAAAACCCAAATAAGAAACGGTCAAAACATATCGACATTAAATATCACTTTATCACAGAAAAAGTGGCCAATGGAGAAATAAAGTTATGTTATGTTGAATCTAGGAAACAACAAGCTGATATTTTAACCAAAGGACTGAACGAAGACACCTTTTTGAGACTGCGTGGACTAATGGGATTGAATGATGGACTTGCTATTCAGGGGGGTTTTGAAGGATGAATATCAAGATCACCATATACACAGTTGTTTTCGTTATTATTTGGTTGATATTTAAAAAAAATAAGTTGTATGTCAATAAAAGTCAAAAGTGAATTATTTCCATATTTTCTTAGTCTCGAAGTAAAATTCAATTCAAAAATTTTAACATTTATTTAAGATTTCTTAAACATTATATTACGATGGTGAAATGAGAAAATTTTATTTTGCTTACTTTACCCGTGCAAATTGACAATTGTTAAAGACTAAGAAATGCGAAATAACTATTTATGCATATGAACTCTTGGACAATTTCTAGACCAATTTTGATCCAAGACCAAGATTATCAAGACCAAGACCAAGACTATAGGGACCAAGACCAAGACTGAGCCAGTCTCGTTTTGGTCTTGAAGTCTTGGCCTTGAAATATCAAAACCAATTCCAAGACCACGACTACATTTATTTTTCGAGACCAAGATCAAGATTGATCAGTCTTGGTCTTGGTCTTGCGAAGCCCTACTTACAAGCACAATCCTCAGAAGCCTCTGAGAGACTTGTGCAAGTATATTCATTTGCAAAGTTCAATTTTTCCTGTGAACAAATATGACAGCGGATATCATCACAGGTAGCATCTATAAGCACCACCTGTGAAGCTCGATCGAATGTACGCGATGTGAAGTGAATATTCAATCAATAGCTACATCTTGGAGTCCGGATGAGAATAATTTCCCCATAGTGATGAAACAATATTTTTTTGACATTTTGGATCAAGTCCCGTAATTGATATACACTTTCCTAAAACGACGAAAGAAATAAGGTGCCTCTACTTTCGTAATTGGCAGAATACAGCATTAACAGCAAATCTCATGTGTGGTTCAGTTTCTGTATCTTTGAAAATCTGTCCAGTTCCACCCATCCATCTGTTTTCAACTCTTACGAAAATGTATCGCATGCTACAAAATATAAAATTAACTTTGCAAATCAGAACAAAAAGATAATTTCTTTCTTTCGATGCAGAAAATTGAAGAAAATGTCAACGGAATGAAAATTGCTACGATTGATTCTGCTTTCCATTAAATCTCTCCAAATTTCCCTCATCCGGTATTGCTATAATGAATAGAAGTGGGAATATAACGGGGGTGAATTTCAGATGTGTCAGCGCGTGTCACACACGGCTGCTGATAGAATCCAATAGGCCGCGGGCTCTTGTGTCAAGTTAATCAAGCGTTCTGCTCACTGTGAATAATGAAGAGTGCCAACTTTACATAAAATTAATCACAGACATTCTCGATGTAGGAAGTCTTGAATTTGATGAAAATTCCCCAAGGGAAATACCAGATTGTAGGATTCTGATATTTGATACATTTTCCGAGATATTTGGTTTGTATACTACATAGAAAACGTATGTTTTAATTCAAATAACCTGTTTTTTCATCAGGTGCTCACACTGTATTATATACGTTAACTAATATGCAGTTCATTCAACCCCCAAAATTAAAAGAACCTTCATAGAAAAGGTATGTTTTAATTCAAATTACTTGTTATTTCATCAGGTGGTGAAACTGTATTATATACGTTAAATGAGATGCAGTTCATTGAACCCCCAATATTTTTCGAAGTACCAGATCAATTCTGTTATTTCTTTCCCAAACCAACAATCCAGAACCTGGTGCTCCACATTTCATCTACACAGGATTTACAATTTCTAAAAATACTTTTTTTGTTTTTCTCATCCAGGGTTTTTCCATCCTGTTCAATCCAAAATGATACTAACTGTGCTCCTGATGACTTTTATATACATCCGTCTATACCGTATCAGTTGATACCATACGAAAAGTATCTTATATGATGTCTTTGGTACCTTTAATTCGAACAGGACCATTTTGTCCCTTGTGAGAAAAATATTGATTGAGAAGTCATATTTTATGCTCTTACTGAATAGCTATTGTTCTTATTTCTTGCGGCTATTTAATGAATAGTTTTTCATTCTTTAATCGGGTATATTGTTTCAATTATTTCATTGTTTTTCTGACCATATTGAAATTGCTTCTGAGTCCGAATATTGATTGTATAATCATTGTTTGGCAAATTCATCATGGTTTCCAATATTTGATATAACCTTATCTGATCAAATGGGTCTCGATCGGCCAAGTTCTCCGAGTCCTTTGGTGAAATTCTTGGATATAATTTTTAAATTTTGTTAGTAATGTACATTGTTCTCTAAATTTGCCTGTTTGAAAAAAATTGGTACAAATAGCATTGATTTTAGGATACTGGTTAATTTAAATGATGCTCTCATATCGTACCTATGATCAGTCCATTTTATATTTTCATACAATACATAAGATTTGGTGTATTAGATTCTGTCTTCAATTCCATGTCTGGTTTTTCTTTCACGAACAGTTTCAAAATTCAATGAATATATCGTACCTTTTTGAAGTCTGTGTTTTATCTTTGAAGAATTAATCTTTCTCATACATAGTATCCTGAAAAAATTTAAGATTGATGAATACGGAATTTTGAACGGATCTGGATAAGTATTTTCCTTAAGAACTGACATCATAACAATCAATTCTTTCTTTAGATCCTTGTCTGAGTTGAAAACTGTTTGTGCTCTACTATAAAGGCATTATAGTGGAAATATCTGTTGGTATGTGTCATTTCCGACAAACAGTTATATCGACTCGAGCTGTACATTGAAAAAAAAATATCCAAAAGAGGCAGTAGATTATTTTTTTATCCTTCTGAAATGAATGTTATTGTTAGTTCATGTTTTCATGATGGTAGAGCGTTAGTCTATCAGTCAGAGGGACGTGGGTTCGATTCCCAGTATGGTCAATGGTCTCGTGCTAGGAATCGCACGTTAAAAGGTAAGACCTCGTTAATCCTTAGCTCGCACAAGTTTAGACTTCTGAGGGCTGTCGTTCGTAGGGGGGTGACAGCTGGTTAACGGAAAAAAACAATTTTGAAACAATTTTTTTTTTAATACTAATGATATCTAGGGAAATTTTAAGTCATCTCTACTCTGACTCCAAAAGGAAAACACAGTATTAACATATATGAGATATATAAAAAACTCAATTCATATAATAATGAACTAACAAAAAAGAAAAAATGTCTAAGGATTTGCGGAGGGTGCCCTTAATTTTTAGTTTCCACAATAGAAATATACAAACACAAAAATTATTTCAATAGAAAAGAGAAGTCCCGGAAACTTAACAAAACCTGGTATCCAGCATTGAATAACACCAAAAAAATACCCATCAAATAACGCCACAGTCAGAACCCTAGATAATCTGAGCGAGACCGTAATCAGTTTAACATTCCAGCTGGACTGGACACCAAACCAAATCAAAATAAATCAATCAGCCAGGCTACACTTATCGAATGCAAAAATTTTCAATCGAATTATCAGTGTTACGTCGCTCTTCGAGAAGACAACTGACAAGCTGAAGATGCTCACTGCAGTTGTGAGCGAATCAACCAATGAAACCACCTCCACGGGGGTGAACCATTGGCCGCAAAGCCCAGAAACCATAATTTCTGATCACACAAAATAAAAGACCAATGTGTGTAAAAACATAAAGATTCCAAAAACAGCATTCAGCGTAGGCAATGAACATAACGCGTATGCCTTTTGGTCTGAGAAATGATTCTAGTTCGTATTATCAGATCTACAGGGAGAAATGTGTATATTTGATGTATATGGAAGACAAAATAATTAACAGTTCTAGATTAGTTCTATATTGTCAGAAAATACAAGAAAACGTATTCGAAATTTGAAGCACAATATTGTAATTTAGGAAGAGATTTATACGACAGAATACGACGTGAAACCAAATCCGGTAAAAAATGCTTTACCTAATAAAGTCCTCAATAACAAAAAAATACTAGAAGGAAATCAAAACATTCCTAGGTTAGACTCGATATTACCGTAGACTGATAAAAAGTACTCAAAAATGGCAAAATCAAGGGCAAATGTATTGAAGAAGAATAAAAAAGGAAAGTATGAGTTGGTGAAATACCATCAATTCTGCAATATCCAAATTTTTACAAAGATGTGTGTGTAACACAAGTCAATATATGCGATTGGATCAGTCATTTCTCAAGGTGAAGTAGGTTTGAGATATATACCAGTACCGTATGCATGCAGAATTTTGTCATTATTCGACTATAGAAAAAGAACTGTTTGGTATTCTATGGTCAGTAAATACTTTATATTTTCGTCCATACCTGTATGGAGGAATTGATATTCTTAGCGAACATAAACTGTTGAAATACTTATTTTTACATAAAGTCACGATTATTGAGATTGAAATTTAAATTACAAGAGTTCGTGTATGGAATTGACTTTAAACTAGGTGAATATAATAGAAAGGTTGGTGCTTTATCTACAGTAAAAATCAATGCATTACCGAATGTCGAAACCCAAGACTCAGAAACTGATACAGCCTCAGAAGAAAATCAGGAGGAAAATTGATTTCTTACATAATCTTATGACTCAATCATATTACTTGTTCCAAGTCAAAAAAACTGCGAAATACCACCTTTCCATATAATAATAAATATATTTCTATGTTTTTCAAGTTTCAAAACACGCAGCAGTAGGAAGTGAGGTAAATTTCACGAAAAATGTGGGCTGGCCTTCAGCGTTCATAGAGAAGTCGAAATTATTTCTCGGTTGTCTCCGTGTCACAAGGCGTGACTACAGAGTCTCACGATGCGTTTAGGCGAGAAAATTTGGCCCCAAAATCACTGAAACCAAGGGAATTTGCGCAGATAAATGGATCAAAATGCGGTTTTTTGCATTCAAATCGTTAGCTCATGAAGAAACTTTGTTTATAGTTTGTTTTCCAGATTTCATGAAAAATGCATTTGTGCATCGAAAAGTGCATTCTTTCAACTGCACAATTTCTAGTAATGAAAAAAATTCATATCTGCCAAAAAATGCACCCGAACTGTAGGAAATTTTGTATCCGGGGGTTGGATAATCTGAATATCATGTCCAAATTAGCCCCATGTATACCTGGAGGTCAGGACGGCATTAGGAAAATCATCCTCTGGAGCTCCTTCTTAACTTTTCATAAATCAATAGAAACTTGTGCCCCGGGGGTTTTGTAAGCCGCTTGTCACGAATTTGACATTGGTGACTTACCCCGGAGGACCTGGTGCACCGGACGAACCGACTAGTAACTTCATCCCCTGGAAAATTCGATGGAACAACTAACCAATTCGTTGAAAACACGTCATCCATGGGTTTTTCGGGTCGCTCTTCATGAATTTGACATCGGTGACCTGCCCTGGAGGACCTGGTGCACTTGACAACCTGACTAGTAACGGCATCCCCTGGAGTTTTGATGGAATAACCCACTGATTCGTTGGAAAAGCTAAGTATTTCGTCGGAAGATACTCAAGTACATATATCTTTCACTGGACAATTTTCATCATTTTTTGATTTGCCTTTTTTGATTTGCCCAAGAAGATGAATCTCTCCAAGACGATCTTCAAGAAGAGAGATTTATAGGTGATAATGCCTGCGATTTTTAGAATGTTTGTAAATCGTGTGTTTGTTATCAAAACTTTCAGCTATTTTGGAAATTATTCCTACATATTATTTGGACCCATACCTTGTCTTTTTCTTGCACTAGAATCTATTGAATTCATAAAGAATTTTAAAGGGTGTCAATACAAATTTATGACGAGCGACCCGAAAAACCCCTGGCTGGTGAGTATCCAACGACTCAGTTAGTTGTTCTATCAAAACTCCAGGGGATGATGTTACTAGTCATGTCGTCAGGTACATCAGGTAATCGGGGGCAGGTCACCGATGTCGAATTCGTGACGAGCAACCCAAAAAACCCTCAGAGGACAAGTTTTCAAAGACTCAGTGAGTTGTTCCATCAAAACTCCTGGAGATGACGTTACTAGTCAGGTCGTCCGGTACACCAGGTACACCGGGGCTCATCACCGATATCAAATTCGTGACGAGCAACTCGAACCCTTCCCGATGACGAGTTTCCAACGATTCGGTGAGTTGTTCCATAAAAAAATTCCAGAGGATGACGTTACTAGTCAGGTTGTCCGGTGCACCAGGTTCTCCGGGGCAGGTCACCGATGTCGAATTCGTGACGAGCAACCCAAAAAAACCTCGGAGGATAAGTTTCCTATGACTCAGTAAATTGTTCCATCAAAACTCTAGGGGATGACGATGCTAGTCAGGTCGTCCAGTACACCAGGTACACCGGGGCAGATCACCGATGTCAAATCCGAGACGAGCAACCTAAACCCCCCCGATGACGAGTTTCCATTGATTCAGTGAGTTGTTCCATTAAAAAAACTCCAGAAGATGACGTTACTAGTTATGTCGTCGGGTGCACCAGGTAATCCGGAGCAGGTCACCGGTGTCAAATTCATGACGAGCAACCCAAAAAACCTTCAGAGGACAAGTTTCCAACGACTCAGTGAGTTGTTCCATCAAAACTCCAGGGGATGACGTTACTAGTCAGGTTGTCCGGTTCACCAGGTACACCGGGGCAGATCACTGATGTCAAATTCGTGACAAGCAATCTGAACCCCCCCGATGACGAGTTTCCAACGATTCGGTGAGTTGTTCCATTGAATTAAACTCCAGAGAATGACGTTACTACTCATGTCGTCAGGTGCATCAGGTAATCCGGGGCAGGTCACCGATGTCGAATTCGTGACGAGCAGCCCAAAGAACCCTCGGAGGACAAGTTTTCAAAGACCCAGTGAGTTGTGCCATCAAAACTCCAGGGGATGACGTTACTAGTCAGGTCGTCCGGTACACCAGGTACACCGGGGCTCATCACCGATTTCAAATTCGTGACGAGCAACCCGAACCCTCTCCGATGACAAGCTTCCAACGATTCGGTGATTTTTTCCATAAAAAAATTCCAGACGATGACGTTACTAGTCAGATCGTCCGGTGCACCAGATCCTCTGGGGCAGGTCAACGATGTCAAATTCGTGACGATGGGCCTACAAAACCCCCAGGCATGAGATTCTCTTGATCTACCAGTTAAGCAGGAACTCCAGGGGATGACGTTCTTAATGCTGTCCTGACCTTCAGGTATACATGGGGCTAATTTGGATATGATATTCAGATTCCGCGACCTGACACACCCCCGGATGCAAAGTTTCGTACAGTTCGGGTGTTTTTTTGTGGCAGATATGAATTTTTTCCTATCTCTTGAAATTATGCAGTTGAAAAAATGCACTTTCAGGTGAACCAATGCATTTTTCATGAAATTTAGAAAACTAAATACAAAGTTTCTACTAGAGCTAATGATTCGAATGCAGAAATCCGCATCTCAATCCGTTTGTCTGCGCAAATTTCCTGGGTTTTGTGCCAAATTTCTTCGCCTTGATTTAATTTAGGTGAATTTTATTAATGTTTTCATTTGAGTATGAATGTAATTGGTTGTTTGGTAGTTGATTCCCACATGTCGTGTGGGTAGTGGAAGAAAAATGTATTGACTAAAAGTTTTATTCGGTAAGAATTTCATTGTGTTCCAAAATATTTCATTATGTTTGTGAATTTGGTATAACATTTTCCTATCGAATCTCCCGCGAGCATGAATTAATATTCCAGAAATTTAGTTGCGAATTTTTTAAGAAAATTCGCACTTCGAGAAAATTTCCGGAAATAATTCATGCTCTAGGGAGATTATAAGTAATAAGTGCCCCGGTAAATTATCACTATTGAACAATCGAGTCACCATGGTTATGACATAGTTTGACGTGTACTCAATAAAATTTTCAAAATGTCAGTCCCTTCGAGTAGATATGGAAATATCCAAAATGAGTCAGTCGATATAATTATAAGTGACAATTCTATGAAAAAATTTTCTTACTGAATATCTCTCGGCTATTGATAAATACTCAAAATTTGTCTTAACTTTTCTCAAGCGAGTTGCTGAGGGCTGTTACCAAGCAACTCGCTTTCGAAAGTATACGACAAATTATTTCGAAATTATCAATAACCTTGGGATATTATAGGTAAAAAAGGACCCGGTTGAAAGGGAGTGACTTTTGTGAGGCGGTTCTTTGAAAATGTAATTTCGTAAGCATGGCCTTGGACAAGTTATTTTAGTACCTTTGGATGTAGTGATTTTTTGTAGGATTTATTCCGAGGTCTTTTAACGTTGAATGTATACGTACCGTAAAAATTGATAATTGTTATATAATCAAATACTTTCGAGTTATCATCACGGCTGCTACCTGTTACTTTCGAGCAATGATGTATTACTTCTTGCTCACATTACGTAAATGACTATATTGAACCTCCTGAAGGCTTACTCATGATTCATGTTTATCTCTTCATTTGTCCTAATTAGTCCATCAGCTCCGGAAGTATTTTTTGGAGAAAATTGAAAGTGAAATGTAATATATGTGATTCTCAATTCAAAGAAAAGACAGTTTTAGGTGCCTTATCAGCTGGATGTCGATTCAGCCATTTGAAAGTCAATTACATTTTTTGGGTTCCAACCCGAATTTTTGGTGAAAATTTTTTGTTCCAGCTATACATGATTTCAAGAAGTCACGTGCCGAATTTCATACTGGTGCAAGTCATCCTTCAGTTTTGGCACAAATTTGTCTGTGTTTACTGGACCATCATTCCATCATCTTTTTTGTAGCTTTATTCTATCGACTCATGGGACCAGTTCGGTATCTAGCAAGCCACTACGAAAGTCTAGAATGGTGACACTAATAGCGCTAAGCAATTGAAAAATCGATTACTGTTTGGAAAGATCTTTCCTAGGTATACCCATTTGGTTGAGAATGAGCACCCGCATAGGTCAGGCAACATAATAGTCAACCTGTTCCACCAAAGGAATGATAAAACTGGGAGCTCAACAGCAAGAAGCACTTCTTGGTAGGGGGAATTTTGAATTAATGGTAACCAGATTGGACGCCTCAAAGATATCTGTATCTGTGTCTGGACATATTAAAGATATCCTATTGATAGCTCGGGACATTCGGACCAAAAATTAACATAAACTGGATGTCCTGTGCTATTTGGGTTTACGATAATTGGTCCATCATAAGCCATTGAATCCGGATAAGTCGATCTGAACCGCTACACAAATAATAATAATAGCCGTCCTCTAACCGCGCAAGCTAAGCCTTTTGGTACACTTTATGAGTGTTTATGAGTGGGTATTATAATTATTGTCATCGTCACCAGTAAAAATTATTTTCTATAGATAAGGATCTGTTATGCAAAAAAAATTATACAACTGAAAGTTTTGGTAATACTGACACCCATGTATTCAACTTCATAATCACTTTAGACTATGGAAATAAAATACTTTTATTTCTCTCACCTTGGCATGAAAACAAATATTGAACATTCTCAGTGTTTTCGAACGACCCAGCCCAGGTAGCACCTCATATTGGCTGAATCTTGATTTCATATTGGGCCAATATGGATATATTGCAAACGTAAAAACAATGTTGATCCAATATGGATGAATATTGGAAATACGATGTCATATTAACATTATTGGGTAAATATTGTCTCGACCGATTCTGAATACATATTGGCATTGTAATATTGGGTCAATATTGGTTGACTGATTTTTAAAAATATCGACAAAACAATATTGTCTATACATTGTTTTTAACATCTAGAATAAATATTGCAATCCCAATATTCCATTCATATCGAGTCTAGGAATAAAACCAATATTGTGTTCCCAAGTTTAATAACATATTGGTTGAATATTATTTCACCAATATTCAACAAATCAATAAAGCTTATGTTGGGTCGATATTGGTTGAATAATTTTTGCCAATATTGATAAAGAAATATTGTCTACATACTGTATTCAACATCTAGAATGAAATTGGAATCTCAATATTCTTCTCATATCGATTCTGGGTAAGTATATATAAAAAAATATTGTATATCTCTATTTGATAGTACATTGATTGAACATTACAAAAAATCATAATTACCTTTGTTGATGAAACGTTAAACGAAAATGTCATGCCAATATTGAAATAATTATATTGATACAATATTACGAAGAAATTCTATTACCAATATTTTGATTTGAATATTGGTCGAATATTCAAAAAACAATATTGAAATGAATTTTAATAAAACAATCCGCTAGAGGGCTCTAGATATAAAACATCAACTGAAACCTAGGGAAATAATATATGAAGTACTTTTCACAACATGTTTTTAAGACAGTTCACTCAGTGGTTAAGACGACCAAAATGCAGACTCTGTTGACTTCTTTATTAAAGGAGAACTGTAATTGTAGAAGTTCAGAGTCATTACACATCTTCATTATTATTGTACCAATCTTTCTTCAGAATATCCTACCAATATTATTTCTATAATGTCCAAACAATATTGGACCAATATTGCCAAATGATCACATTTTTGCTCGCCAATATTACGTTTTAATATTTTGCCAATATTTTCATATTATTGTACCAATATTATCCCAATATAAGTGTACCAATATCGCTGAGTATTTTGAGGCAAACATTGTTTTTACAATATTATGGCAATACTACATAAGACATATTGGACCAAATAGCCGAAGGTTCACATTTTTTTGTCGCCAATATTGCATTCGAATATTTTGCCAATATTTTCATAATATTGTACCAATACTGTCCCAATATGAGTGTGCTACCTGGGAGATAGATTTTCGAGGTTGTCAAGGTTACGAAAAATCTGAATTCATTATCGAATAGACTCCACTTACTGGGATATCTTCAAAATGAAAAAACAAAATCGACATTTTCATATAATCTTAATAAAAATCATGATTAATTGATATAGTTCATGCAGACACGATCTTTTTGACAAACAAATTAGGAGCTAGTAATGTTAATCATGAATAATCTATCTCAATAGGGACCGGTTTTTCAATGTACTTAAACTTCGAGCTAAATTTAACTCATGGTTAGAATATGCATCAATTCCTTCATTCAGCAAATGTCATATTCATTCTGCAAATGTCATATTCATTCTAACCACGAATCAAATTTAACCGGGAGTCAAAGTACGCTAACACAACATTGATAAACTGGCCCTAAATCGGAATATTCTTTGGATATCGTGAATTACTACGACAGAACAGTTCAATGGCGAAACTAATCACTCTCCAATAATTATTACCAGCGATTTCAGAGGAAGATGTAGCCAAAACTTTGAGATTGCGTCGTTATCCTTGCAAAACTTTTGTTGTAAAAGAGAAAGGAAACTGTGCTAGTTAATCAAAGTTTTGTTCGAATTGGGACAATATAAGTAAGTATTTCCAATTGGAAGAGCTGACTATTAGCCATCGAGATGAAACAGCGCCTAATTCATAATAGGTTGTAACCAATACGCCACCTACCTCGAAGTAGAATATCAGCGATTACTTTATTTCTTATTCATATCTTTGATATATTTCCATGTTCACATATGGGTATACACCAACTCATGTTGTTGGAATGCTACAGGGAATTATGCCGGACTTTCCATAGTCGAACTGCGGTATTCAACAATTCAGTCTATGGAATTAAACTGAATTTTTTTTGAAAGTTCTAACAACCATTTAAATTTTGTCATTTTGTGACATATGAAACAATTTCACCCCATCACGTCAACATTATACTGAAAATTTTTTCCATGTAATTTGAACCTATCATATCTACGTATTAGTGACCAATTGACCAGAAATAGCCATTCAGACAAACATTTAACTGAATATTTCCCTCATATTATATAAACCAATCAAATGCCATAGTTTTCTCATTTCGAACCAATGAGAACAGGACTTTTTGAAAATACTTCCTCCAGCCCCGGTAAATATAGAAACTTCAGTTTGACGGTTCAACTCTTCAACTGACATTGATTACACAAGAGGAAACGTTCTTGAAATACGCATTTAGTCTATAATATAATATATTCCTGAAATTTTTCGATCGAATATCCCTTTAAAATGCAGAATTTCCAAAATACTTTCACCTTGGCAGGCACTCAAACTGTCGCAAGCTCTTGTGGTGTTTCTAAGCAACACAGTTTTCGTGCCAGCAAGGCGAAAGTATTTTTCAAAAATTCTACATTTTGTCGGGATATTACTATACTACTGATAAGTGCCCCAGTAAATTATCACTATCGAACAATCGAGTCACCATGGTTAGGACATTGTTTGACGTTTACTCAATTAAATTTTGAAAATGTCAGTCCCTTCGAATAGATATGGAAATATCCAAAATGAGTCGATCGATATAATTATAAAAGACAATTCTATGAAAAAAATGTCTTACTGAATTTCCCTCGGCTATTGAGATCGGTGTTCTCAGAACTGTGTAGGTGACAGTTAAGCCCTAGTAACAATGGAAGTTTTATGTGATAAGTTTTAAGTTTTGAAATTTTGGATATCAATTTTTAAAATAAAAAGAGATGCATAACAGTATTGAAAAATTAAGCTTGAATTTTACCAACAAGTTAGTTTATGAGGTGTGATCAGAAAAATAATGGAAAACACACACAGGTTCCAAAAATATCAATACCATAAAGAAATACCACAACGATCAATTATCCCAATCCAAAACAATCAACATCAGGCAGACACAGGTAAGTCGAACGAGACACGCCCACTTTCAGGTACCCAAGTACCATTAAATACCGTAGTGCAACCAACATCAGATCGTCTTTTGAGATCAAGGAGTAGGCACGTAGAGACCTTGTTACCTCATCAGACCACGACTCACTCGAAAGTCCAACCCTTGTTCGATAATTACGACACTGGTAGCTTACCTATGGAATGACATATTTTGATTTCCAGTTTCAAATGGTCTCTACACATTTCCAATGCTTCATCAGTGCTCAATAATAAAAACTAACGATAGTTTAGCAGCAAGATCAAGTTTTAATATTTCCTAGAGAAGTTGGGGCTTCGTTCATTAAAATTTTTGATTTCAATAAACTAGTGAAATATTATTTTATAAGAAATTTATGTTATGTGTAAGTCACTGAAAGAAATGATGATTTATTTTTATGTTCGGTAAAAATTTCATTTACGTTTTCCTCAATTATTTAAAACAATTAGCAACCACAGAGAGTATGCAGAGTGTAAATATAAAAATATGATTACAATTGGTGATGAGAGAGTTGAAATGGAGGAAAAGATTGAATACTTGGGCCTTATTATCGATAAAAATTCAACTTTCGAAGAACATATTTAATAAATTTGCAACAGAATATATAAAAATTTAGACTGGCACAATAATATTGCCCCATTTCACATTTTCTTTATCTATACTATATCTGGAAATTAAAAATGTGATGAGACGGATGCAGAAATTGCAAAAAAAGCCATGAGAATTATTTAATTTTCCAAGGTACATCTCCATTGAGTCTATATTACGTATTCAGAACTGGCTCTCGGTACAATATTACTTGGAGTACAATACTATGATTTCAATCCACAAAATGATTTTTTTCATAAACAATACATCAGTATTTAAAATTCGTTTACACAACTACAACACACGAAGAAGGGCAGACATAAGGGTCTCGATGCCGCTGTAATTCAGCGATAATTCCACACCTCCCATAGACATTTTAACACATGAGTGAAATTTTCAGTGGTAATATCCCTTGGATATCAAGGGCAGATTCCACCACTTCCGCTTAGTGCTATAAGCGATGCCTAAATTTATGAATCAGTTAGAATGTGATAGTATTTATATATTTGAAACACTATTCAACATATTCTATCAGATTCTCAACTGCAAGTGACACTTGAAGCGTTAAGTGTGATCTGTGAAATAGACAATCGAAAGCTCGTTCCTTGGTCACAGCCCGAAGCCGAAGGCCGAAGCAACGATTCATTTCTGAACGAAACTGAATTGCTTCGAGAAAACACCACGAGTCCGCGGGTTGACTAGTACTTTCTGAAATCAATTCAGTTGAGTTCTGAAATAAAAGACAGACGGATGAGAATAATTCATTCACGTGTGGAATATTATATTTCACAAACAAATTTAAAGGTAAAAAATCTGATATTCGGCAGAATTTGAGGAAATTAAAGAAAAGGTTAAGAAGGTGATCTGATAAATTGATAAAGTTTTATAATACATATTTAATCAAACCAGTAATCTGCTCATTTTTGAATAAACGCATGGCGTGATTACTTTATATTTGATGCTTAAAGGCTGAAACATAATGGTAGTTTCATGTTTTTAGTTTTAACTTTCATTATTTTGGATATTTTTTAACGCGAAACTATCATTGCCATTATTATTCTAATCACACCTCATAAACTAACTTGTTGGTAAAATTCAAGCTTAATTTTTCAATACTGTTATGCATCTCTTTTTATTTTAAAAATTAATATCCAAAATTTCAAAACTTAAAACTTATCACATAAAACTTCCATTGTTACTAGGGCTTAACTGTCACATACACAATTCTGAGAACACCGATCTCAATAGCCGAGGGAAATTCAGTAAGACATTTTTTTCATAGAATTGTCACTTATAATTATATCGATCGACTCATTTTGGATATTTCCATATCTATTCGAAGTAAACGTAAACGTCAAACAATGTCCTAACCATGGTGACTCGATTGTTCGATAGTGATAATTTACTGGGGCACTTATCAGTAGTATAGTAACATCCCGACAAAATGTATGTATTATATATATATATATATATACATATATATATATATATATATATATATATATATATATATATATATATATATATATATATATATATATATATATATGAAAACTAAAAGTTTAGGTTAAACCGCGTCTAGAATTTGTTGAAATTCGATGATTTGGCTCCGATTTTGGAGCCATTTCCAAGAACTGAAAAAGAAAGAAAATTAATGAAAGGTGTATTCATATCTTTGATATATTTCCATGTTCACATATGGGTATACACCAACTCATGTTGTTGGAATGCTACAGGGAATTATGCCGGACTTTCCATAGTCGAACTGCGGTATTCAACAATTCAGTCTATGGAATTAAACTGAAATTTTTTTGAAAGTTCTAACAACCATTTAAATTTTGTCATTTTGTGACATATGAAACAATTTCACCCAATCACGTCAACATTATACTGAAAATTTTTTCCATGTAATTTGAACCTATCATATCTACGTATTAGTGACCAATTGACCAGAAATAGCCATTCAGACAAACATTTAACTGACAATTTCCCTCATATTATATAAACCAATGCCATAGTTTTCTCATTTCGAACCAATGAGAACAGGACTTTTTGAAAATACTTCCTCCAGCCCCGGTAAATATAGAAACTTCAGTTTGACGGTTTAACTCTTCAACTGACATTGATTACACAACAGGAAACGTTCTTGAAATACGCATTTAGTCTATAATATAATATATTCCTGAAATTTTTCGATCGAATATCCCTTTAAAATGCAGAATTTCCAAAATACTTTCACCTTGGCAGGCACTCAAACTGTCGCAAGCTCTTGTGGTGTTTCTAAGCAACACAGTTTTCGTGCCAGCAAGGCGAAAGTATTTTTCAAAAATTCTACATTTTGTCGGGATGTTACTATACTACTGATAAGTGCCCCAGTAAATTATCACTATCGAACAATCGAGTCACCATGGTTAGGACATTGTTTGACGTTTACGTTTACTTCGAATAGATATGGAAATATCCAAAATGAGTCGATCGATATAATTATAAGTGACAATTCTATGAAAAAAATGTCTTACTGAATTTCCCTCGGCTATTGAGATCGGTGTTCTCAGAATTGTGTTGTTGTTTTCAGTTTCAGTACTTCCTAATTTGGTATATTAAGTGTTTCTGTGGAGATTTAGATGTAATTCTTCATTTAATTGGAATTTTGATGTAATTTTTCTCTGCTTTCTCCAAAATCGACCTCCGCTTCCTTTTTTGTTGATAACTCCTCCTCACTTTTTTCCGTTCCCTGGCCCGTTATTTCTCGATTTTCACAAACACTCTCGATCACTTATGGTTGTCAGTCACTGATTTTTATTGATTTCTTATAATTAATCAACCTATTTACAATTATTTCTATATGGTACATTTTTATTTTATTTCTACTAAAATTTAATTGAGTTTTTACATTTTTATACATGATATTTATTTCCTCTTTAGTTGCTGATATGACCTTTTTCTTGACTTTAAGTTTCCTCGTTCTTTTTCTAAACTCTACCTGTGATTGGCTGTGTGACAGTTTCATATACAAGATGTTTCTTGGATGAGTTCAGAGTGTTCCGTTTACTTGGGTCGTAATCTTATGATTTGAGAATAACTCTTTATTTTGCAAGGTTTCTGAAGGATTTTTTTAATTAAAAGTGTGACATTTTGAACTGGCAGAGGTTTCCGCGGTCAGATATTTGAAAACTAAAAGTTCGGGTTGAACCACGTCTAGAATTTGTTGAAATTCGACGTTTCGGCTCCGATTTTGGAGCCATTTTCAAGAACTGAAAAAGAAAGAAAATTAATAAATGGTTGAAACGTAATTCTACGCTGAGGTCTCAATCTGCCTACTCCTCAGGTATAATTACGTTAGGTTTTTGTGACTTGACGTCGGGGTCTCAATCTGCCTACTCCCCATGTCTCGTCACTGGTTCTCTCTAAGGTCTCAATCTGCCTACTCCTTCGAGAGAACTGAGGAATTGTGGGTTGAGGAACTGTATTTATAGTAGACGTGGCTGTAATGGCCGTGTGCAATGTATTGGCGCGAGGTGAACTATGGGCGGGAACTGAGTTGGCGCTAGATGAGCTGTGTGCGGGAACTTGGTTGGCGCTAAGTGAGCTGTGTGCGGGAACTGGGTTGGTGGGAAATGAGTTGATGCGTGCAATGAGAGGCTTCCAGGTATTGGGAAGTCTACGTCCGTCGTCGCGAGTGTTGAGGCAATTGGGGCGCTTCTCTATCTCAAGGGCTTCTCGGATGATCCTGGTTTGCAGAGTTTTCTCGGTGGAAATTGTTTTTGTGTTTTTGAAGTCTATTTTGTGACCTGTGTCTTCTCGATGTTTATAAAGTGCGGAAGTGGAAGATGCCTGACGCACAGCAAGTTCGTGTTCGTAGACTCTGGAAGTTACTCGTCTGTTAGTCTGGCCAATATAACTTCTCGGGCAGTCTGAACATGGTATTTCATATATACTTTGAGAATCGTTTGGTATTGTGTCCTTGGGAGATCTGAGGAATTTGAATATTTGGTTGTTGGCCGTGAATATTGTTTTTATCTCGTGTTTTCTCAAGATATTACTGATTTTGTCCGTCACACCTTTGATGTATGGTAGGAAAGCTTTGTGTGGCTGAATACTCTCTAGTGGATCATTTGTTTTTGGAGGACGGGTCAGTTGATGGCGGATAGACTTGTCGATTAGCGAATTGTTGTAACCATTTTGAAGTAAGGCTGATTTTAGTTTGTCCAGCTCTTGTGATCTATTCTGGTTGTCGGTAAGCTGAATTGATCTGTATATCAGGGAGTTCAATACGGAGTTTGTTTGTGCTGGATGGTGATGAGAGTTTGCGTGTAGGTATCGGTTGGTGTGGGTCTGTTTCCTGTGTACTGTGTGGGTGAAAGAGTTATTGGATTTCGTGATGAGAACGTCCAGGAAAGCTAGGGAGTTGTTCATTTCGGTCTCCATTGTAAATTTCATGTTGGGATGGATATCGTTTAGGTGATCTAAGAACGTGTTTAAGATTTCGTAACCATGAGGCCATATGACGAAAATGTCGTCAACGTATCTGAACCAGCAAGTAGGCTTGTGGTCAAATGCTTCTACAGCCCTGGTTTCGAAGTCTTCCATGAAAAGGTTTGCAAGGACTGGAGAAAGGGGGGAACCCATGGGAGCACCTTTCACTTGTTTGTAGTAAGTTCCTTGGAAGAGGAAGTACGTGTTGTTCATACAGTGACTGATGAGGTCCAGGATGTCTTTTGGAATTCTGTGTTTCGTTTTAAGGATTTCTAGCGTGTCCGTTAGGGGAATATTTGTGAAGAGGGAGACATATATTATATATATATATATATATATATATATATATATATATATGAAAACTAAAAGTTCGGGTTGAACCGCGTCTAGAATTTGTTGAAATTCGACGTTTCGGCTCCGATTTTGGAGCCATTTTCAAGAACTGAAATAGAAAGAAAATTAATGAAAGGTTAAAACGTAATTCTACGCTGAGGTCTCAATCTGCCTACTCCTCAGGTATAATTACGTTAGGTTTTCGTGACTTGACGTCGGGGTCTCAATCTGCCTACTCCCCATGTCTCGTCACTGGTTCTCTCTAAGGTCTCAATCTGCCTACTCCTTCGAGAGAACTGAGGAATTGTGGGTTGAGGAACTGTATTTATAGTGGACGTGGCTGTAATGGCCGTGTGCAATGTATTGGCGCGAGGTGAACTATGAACAACCCTGACTGATACTTTTGCAAAAAGATAACCTCTGCCAGTTCAAAATGTCACACTTTTAATTGAAAAAATCCTTCAGAAACCTTGCAAAATAAAGAGTTATTCTCAAATCATAAGATTACGACCCAAGTAAACGGAACACTCTGAACTCATCCAAGAAACATCTTGTATATGAAACTGTCACACAGCCAATCACAGGTAGAGTTTAGAAAAAGAACGAGGAAACTTAAAGTCAAGAAAAAGGTCATATCAGCAACTAAAGAGGAAATAAATATCATGTATAAAAATGTAAAAACTCAATTAAATTTTAGTAGAAATAAAATAAAAATGTACCATATAGAAATAATTGTAAATAGGTTGATTAATTATAAGAAATCAATAAAAATCAGTGACTGACAACCATAAGTGATCGAGAGTGTTTGTGAAAATCGAGAAATAACGGGCCAGGGAACGGAAAAAAGTGAGGAGGAGTTATCAACAAAAAAGGAAGCGGAGGTCGATTTTGGAGAAAGCAGAGAAAAATTACATCAAAATTCCAATTAAATGAAGAATTACATCTAAATCTCCACAGAAACACTTAATATACCAAATTAGGAAGTACTGAAACTGAAAACAACTCACCTTGACAAACGTTTGGTAAGAAATCCAACCTGCAAGCCAAATAGGAGAAGCTGGAATCTACCAAAACCAGAAAGGTATTTGATCCTTATATAAATCCAAAATTCAACAAGCAATCTAGTGCACGAGTTTGAACTTTCCTTTCTTTCCGAACTTTTCTTCATAACCAGTTAGATCACTAAGACAGTTTCCGCGTATCAGTGCACGAAACTATTCCTTTTTA
Organism: Chrysolina americana; assembly: GCA_958502065.1. Lineage (NCBI taxonomy): Eukaryota > Metazoa > Arthropoda > Insecta > Coleoptera > Chrysomelidae > Chrysolina > Chrysolina americana. Next base: position 41,494,985 of record OY293416.1, read on the forward strand.
AGAACTTTATTAGTCTTATTTTATCAATTATTTTCATTTCAACACACAAACTCTTCTGTTTACTTGTAATTTAAGGTTAAAGACATTACCGTTTGAGGAACCATATGAATGGCAAGTGTCTATTAAAACGGTGACGGTGCCGTTCCTCTAATGTTTGAAATTTACATGACTTTGCCAAGTTCACATATTTAGCAAGTAAGGTAGTTTTTGTAGGGACAGGTAAAATAAGAATTTAAGAAATCTACTGATAATTATGAGAGTTATTACATTTAAAAAAAAATGACTATTGAGAATAAAATGAACAATATTTGAGTTGAATTCATATCTTTCTTCATTTCCAAGGTAAATTACATATTATTATTATATATCATTCTTGACATCCTTTTCCTGAATTCGACCTTGAGATTGAGAGTTTCTCATGTGGCGTACCAAGAGAGCAGCTGGAGCACCTGAAAAGAAAGAGAAAGGTAATATCTAAAAGCAAAGAGTAAGTATTTGTAAGGGCGTTCTGAAATATTATCTGAATACAATACTTTATTTACAGTCTACAAACCACTAATTATAAATATGAATAAAAGGGAACACATTTCTAACTACTACTATTGCTACTATCAATCAAACTACTTTCACTAAAGAAAAACTATAAAACAAAAATTCGAATTCAATACAATTATTTTTCTATGAATTCTATAACTACTAAAAATCACGAAAATAATAATACAGTTTATTATTATAAACAATCACTAATACTATCACTAATATTATTAATATATTCAAACTATTATTATTTTTATTGTAATTATTGATAACCAATTCATCATAACAAATGTCACCTCTACTTAGGGCACTCTAGAATTCTTCACACACATTCATTTTCTTAACAAAATGTCGCCAGCAACGTGGGACGAATAGGAAAGGGAAAATTCAAGGAAATATCACATTAGGTAAAGTGGAGCGAAAAGGAAAGGAAAAATTCAAGGAAATATCACAGTAGGTAAAGTGGAGTGAATAGGTAAGGAAAATTCAGAGAGTGAGTCAGTAAAATTGTGAGCTAGGAAAGTATAAAAAGGAAGGATAAAATGGATTTGAGAGATGGTAAGAAAGTTGGTGTAGATGGAAGAGAGATGGGTGATTATGAAGAAAGTGGTGTAACTGAGCAAGGACAGAGTAGTAGTGGGAGTGGACAAGTGCAGAGAGAAAGTAAAAGCATGGAAGATCAGATACAAATGCTGATGCAATCCATTACAGGAAATATGGAGAGAATGGAAGTTAATATAAAAAAAAATGTTAGGGAAAATATAGAGAGCGTAAGAGAAAATGTAGAAAGTGTCAAGGAAAATATTAGAGAAAATATGATAGAAATGGAAATAAAATTACAAAATAAATTAGAGGAAAATAAACAAGAAATGACTAAAATGTATAGGGAATTTGAAAAAAGAATAGAACAGAAAAATGAAGAATTTTACAGCAATACCAAACAAGACATAGTAGATATAAATAATTCAATAGATCACAATAGTAAGCAAATACAAGAAGTTAGGGAAAAAATTGAATCAAATAATCAGGAACTTATTGGAAAAATTAGAAAGGTAAATGAAAAAGTAGAAAAGAATAAAAAAGAGTCAAATGAAATCATGAATGAGAAAAGTGATGAAAATGAAACTGAATTCAAAAACTTAGAACAGAAAATAAAAGACAGAAAAATTAAAATTAGAAACAGGTATAGAAACTAGGATTATCAATACATGTCAGAGTATTCAAATGAATAATAAATTTGAGGGGAATATTAAGAAATTACATCCTACGGACACAATAAGACAACATTTGAATAATCAACCTTGTATTTGGTTTAACAGCCAAGAAAGAAATATAAATAGTTTCCAAGATTTTGAAAATCTATTTCTCAGACAATATTGGGGGGATAATGCACAAATGTTAGTAAGAGATCAACTTCAATTTGGAAAATTTGATGAAAGGAGAAATATGAATTATAACAATTATGCCATTCAATTATTTGCCATAGCACAACACCTAGATCCTATAATGAGAGAGGAAGAGATTGTAGGGAATATTAGTCGTCACTTTGAGCAGGAAATCTTTGAAATCATAAATATGCATGAAATCAAAAATATGGACAAACTTAGTCAGTATTTACTTAGACTTGAAAGAACTTTATCATACAGAAGTGGGGAACAGAGATATCAGACAAGACAAAATCTAAATAATACCAATTACAATAGACAGACACAATACAACAACCAATATAACAACAGGAATTATATGGACAATAATAATAATAATCAATTAAGAGACAATCAGTATAGAAGTAGACCAAATCAAAATTATTATGACAATAATAATAGACAAACATATAATAATAATAGGGAAAATTATAACAACCAATACTATAGAAACCAGGACCATGTAAGGAGAAATTATAGAGGCCAATACAACAATAATAATGATAATTATCAAAATAGAAATTACTATCAGAATAGGACAGACAATTTTAGACAAAATAATGAACAACCAAGACAATTTAATAGGGAAACAAGGAGGAATTCAAATCCTGAAAACAATTATAATAGGGAACAGACAAGACAAGTACATTTTAATAGAAGAGGAACAAGCCTAGATAGGAACAATGAACAACAAAATGTAGACAATACCAATCAAAATGACAATCCACAACCTTCAACATCCACAGATAGACAGAATTTTTAGTAAAACCATATGGAAAGCTGGACTTACCAAAATATGAACACCCCATAGAATTCATTAAGTTAGATACAGTACAGGAAGAACATTTAACAGTGTTAATAATAATAAATGGAAAAATAGGAGAAAAATAAGTTAATATGCTTATTGATACTGGTTCAGAAGCATCATTGTTAAAAGAAACAGCAATAGAAAACAAAGAACTTCAAAATAAAATTGTGAAAATGCCTAAAACAACATCAATAGGAGTTAATGGTAGAAAAATAACAAACAAATCAGTTTGCCAATATTAAAGTGGAAATACAAAACAAAAATATAGAATTACAGATACTAGTGATAAAGGAAATGGAATTTGATGTGATAATAGGGACGGATCAATCAAAGGATGAAGGCTAAGATTAATTATGAAAGGAAGGGTATAGAAATGGAAGGTCAATGGTTTAATTTTATAGAAAATGAAAAACAAGAATACCTTGATAAAAATATTTTGTGTATGAGAGAGATGAATGAATGTTATAATGATGATAATAATAATAATGAAGAAAATTAATATAAGGGTAAATATAAATGTAATGATAAAAATGAAGAATATACCGGGTGGCTATGGAAGTATTGCCTACGGAATATCTCAGTTATTGTATGAAGTAGGTTTGTGAAATTTGGAGCGTCGATATAATGACATAAGAGCTAGAACTTGAGCATATTGACATGTCGAAGTTAACTTCCGGTCTGACCGGAAGTAACATCAACTTTCTTATTTTAAAAAGAAACCCTATTTTTCTTCTTTTCGCTTTATTCAGCATTCAATTCCCTTTCTAATGACATATCACAAGTTGGTATCTAATCAGAAACTAGATCAGAAAAAAATTATTATTGAAATTCACCGAGTAGGCCGTGGAAGCAAAATGAAAGCCAAAAATTGAAAAGTTGGCTATGGAAACCATACGTCACTTGATAACAGTTGCTACTACTGTGATATTTTATTTTCATTCGTCGGCGTTATAAAAAGCCGCCAAAAAAATATTGGAAAAATTGTGAAAAAACAATACTCTGTAGGTCCATAACTTAAATATGAACATACAACTTTTTCTTGCCTCTACTACTCAGTATAACCATTCCTTTCTAATGATATAATAGAAAGTAATTTTTTGAAATGAAATACCAAAAAATCCAATTATTATTATTCAAATAACAAAAAAACAGATTTATCGAAAAAAAATATTCAAATTGATAGGATTAAAGATAAAATAAATTCAAAACAAATGTTCGAAATGCATTCCCTCAGCGTCAATACATTTATTGACTCTGGTGATATTTTCATGTAAAACGTTTCTCAACATTTGGGACGTGATATCTTGGAAAGCTCTAAGAATTTTTACTTCTAGCTCATGTAGAGTTGTAGACTGTGTGGAATACACCCTATTTTTAAGATGCCCCCATAGAAAAAAGTCGCACGGAGTAAGATCAGGTGACCTTGGTGGCTACCTGACTGGACCATGGGTTTTTATAAGTCTCTCTTGAAAGTGATTTTGAAGATAATTTCTTGCTATTCTTGAATTATGGGGAGGGGCGCCATCTTGCTGGAAGTACATTCTCTCAGTTATTTCCGCTGGTAGGTTGTTAATGAATTCCGAAATTTCATTCGTTAAAAAATTAAAGTATCTCTCTCCGGTTTGTTGACCTTGAAAAAGAATGGGGCCAACAATATGAGTTCCAACTATTCCTGCCCAAACATTCACACCAAATCTCTCCTGGAAGCCTCCTTGTCGAAACGGGTGCTCGTTTTATATCGCCCAGTACCTGAAACAAAAGACCGTTCACAGTTTCAGCACTTTACACTTCGACTATCGACAATAATCCAAATAAAGTACAGTACCTACCTTGTATTATTCCTGTTAAATAATCCATTGTTGGTAAATCTTGACTCATCCGTAAACAAGATATAATAGTTAAATAGGTGATTCTTCATCATTTTGTCGAAGAAACCAATTACAATATTCCAGGCGCCTTTCAACGTCATTTTCATACAAATGTTGATGCAACTGATACTTGAAGGATTTAAATCGATGTTTTTTCAAAATTTTCCTAGCAGAGTCCTTACTTATAGCTAATTCGGCGCCAATCTGCCTTGAGGAAATTGTGCTATCATATTGTACTAAAGCTAATACATTAATTTCAGTTTTCTCATTAATAACAAATGCTTCTTGGTCTTCGTGAACATCAGGTTCAGTTCTTAATTGTTCTTCAAGCCACTGGAAATACCTTCTTGACGGTTGCTGCCTCCCTGGATATCGCTCTAAATACAATCGTTCAGCGGCATAAGAATTTTTTAAACATTCACCATAAATGAGAAGCATGTCAATTTGTTCGGTTCGTGAATAACGGGGCATTTTTTGAATATTCCACTAACTGATTTCGATTTCCAAACCCTTTTAAAATGGCAGAATCAAAAACACTACTTCGAACGTCAAAATAATATGGATAGCAGCGTTCGTGAGAGCTCTCGTTTCTTTTTTGTTTCATTCCAAAATACATCTTAATCAGCCTACTTGTTAATATTTTGGTTCGAATGATTATTGCAATGGAATGATTATTCTGAATAGCACAAACATCGTCCATAGGTAGATATTAGAATATCTATGGACGATGGCACAGACCAAGTACGTTTATGTTCCTATTTAACCTAGAACCTACAGGATATAATTAATCACTCCACATTATTTTTAATGTTATTTTTGCGTATGGCCATAATCTGTTTTGTTATTTGAAGAATAATAATTGGATTTTTTGGTATTTCATTTCAAAAAATTACTTTCTATTATATCATTAGAAAGGAATGGTTATGCTGAATAGTACAGGCAAGAAAAAGTTGTATGTTCCTATTTAAGTTATGGACCTACAGAGTATTGTTTTTTTCCCAATTTTTCCAATATTTTTTTTGGCGGCTTTTTATAACGCCGACGAATGAAAATAAAATATCACAGTAGTAGCAACTGTTATCAAGTGACGTATGGTTTCCATAGCCAACTTTTCAATTTTTGGCTTTTTTGCTTCCACGGCCTACTCGGTGAATTTCAATAATAATTTTTTTCTGATCTAGTTTCTAGTTAGATACCAACTTGTGATATGTCATTAGAAAGGGAATTGAATGCTGTATAAAGCGAAAAGAAAAAAAATTGGGTTTAAAATAAGAAAGTTGATGATACTTCCGGTCAGACCGGAAGTTAACTTCGACATGTCAATATGCTCAAATTCTAGCTCTTATGTCATTATATCGACGCTCCAAATTTCACAAACCTACCTCATACAATAACTGAGATATTCCGTAGGCAATACTTCCGTAGCCACCCGGTATTAATGAAATATTAAATAAATATAAAAGATCTTTTACTGGTCTGCAATGAAATCCTCCTTTAAAAAATTTTGTCATAAACATGACGATTCAAATGTTCTGAATCTATCCCCGTTGGCCGATTTTTTCCATCACGTCTAGATTTTTTGCTATGAATATTTTTTTAAATTTCAAAAATTTGGGTTTTTTTTTTAATTTTTTTTGCGCGTCAATGTTATAAACAGTGTATATACAAATAGTGTATGTACAAAATAAGTTTTAGCGAGTTGTAAGAGAAAGAAGGGAAGTGCCGAAGGTGATTTTAATGGTGCTACAAACGCACATGCGCAGTATTCGCTGTGACTTCACAACAGTTGAGTGAAAACTTGTCTCTCAATTGTTTACATTTTGTATCAAATATTTTGGTAAGTTTTGCATAAAGTTCATGTTCTCTATATTGGTTTTGAGTATTTTATTTGTAGTTTATGTATTTTTTTATGAGCAGAGCCAATAAATATAAAATAGATGTTTGAAAATTATTTCAATAAAATTTTATGTAATTTTAGGTTATAAAATGCCTCGAACTTGTAAAAATTCTACCGACTGTTTTTGCTACATTTGTGGGGAATTCGTACTAAAAACACAGCGAAATGTCATGACAGATCTTGTTAAAACAGCTTATAAGCTATATTTTGGATTTTCTATCGATGAGCGAGATAAGAGTTGGTTGCCAAAAGTATGTTGCAATAGCTGCTCAAGAACGTTGAGAGGTTGGCTTGAAGGAAGCCACAAATCCATGCCGTTTACAATGCCAATGATTTGGAGTGAGCCTCAGAATCATGAAAATGATTGTTATTTTTGCATGACATCAACACGAGGATTCTCGAAAAAAAATAAAAATAAGATTGTATACCCGAACGTCCCATCTGCAAAGAGACCAATTCCTCGTGGTGAAGGTACTTTACCTCCAATTCCACCAATTAATGAGAAGGTGGAAAATAAAAATATTTCTGGTCTTCAATCTCAATCGAGTTTTCTTTCTGCCGGTACATCTTCATCTTCATACACTTCGTCTGGATCTTCCAGTCCATCTAAAGAACCTCATTTACTTAAGCAAGGTGACTTAAATGATCTTGTTAGAGACTTGGGACTTTCAAAATCTAAGGCGCAATTACTTGGATCAAGATTAAAACAGTGGAATCTATTGGATAAAAGTACCAGAGTTTCATATTTTCGTACGAGGCAAGAAGATTTTACGAGTTATTTTTCCAAAGAAGATGATTTGGTATATTGTAATGATGCTGCAGGGCTTCTTCAAGAACTGAGTTTTCCAGAAGATTCTAGTGAATGGAGACTTTTTATTGATGCTTCAAAAATAAGCTTAAAAGCCGTTCTACTCCATAATGGTAATAAATACCCATCTGTGCCCGTTGCACATGCTACAAACATGAAGGAAAATTATGTAAACCTAGAGGTATTACTCGAAAAAATTGAATATTCCCAATACTTATGGAATATTTGTGCTGATTTGAAAGTCGTCGCTATACTCACTGGATTACAAGGAGGATACACAAAGTTTTGCTGTTTTCTTTGTGAGTGGGACAGTCGCGCAAGAGAAAAACATTACAAAATAAAAACTTGGCCACTAAGAAAAAGTTTAACTCCTGGGCTTAAAAATGTGTCTCAGAAACCTTTAGTGCCAAGTGAGAAAATTTTTCTGCCACCACTTCATATAAAGTTGGGACTCATGAAAAACTTTGTGAAAGCTATGAATAAAGATGGTGCAGGTTTTCAATATCTTAAAACAAAATTTCCTCGAATCAGTGACGCAAAATTGAAGGAAGGAATTTTTGTAGGTCCGCAGATACGTGAGCTAATGAAAGATGAAGCTTTTGATTCGAAGTTGAGCGAAGCAGAAAAAAAAGCTTGTGTGGCTTTTAAAGAAGTTTGTCATAATTTTCTTGGGAATACAAAAAGTGAGAATTACCGACAAATCATTCGGAAGCTTCTTTCTGCTTATAAAGCTTTAGGATGCAATATGTCACTCAAGATTCATTTTTTGGACTCTCATTTAGATTTCTTTCCTGAAAATCTGGGAGCCGTATCAGATGAGCATGGTGAAAGGTTTCATCAGGATATAATGCAGATTGAAAAACGCTACAGTGGGAAATGGTCAGCAGCAATGCTTGCTGATTTCTGTTGGTCAATTCGCCGAGAAACACCAATAGAAACGATGAAAAGGAAAAAAACCACAAAATAACAAATTTTCTCACCATATAATGAGATAACTGACCGATATATATTCATTTTGTGACTATAATTTAGGATTTTTCACTGTAAAACTTAGACCGTAATATTTTTTCATTTCGTTATGATAATTGGTATTTTAATAATATTGTTTGTTAATTAAATAAATATTATATTGGAAATCTACGTGTAGTACTTAATTGTATGTCAGATTCCGTGTTTAGAGCACAAAATATGATGAATTCATGCATGAAAGCAAGAAGGAGAAAAAAAAAATTTTTTTTGCAGACCAGTGAGATTAGTTATGAATGAATCGAGAGTAGCGAAAGAATATATGCACAAAATAGAAGTCAAAGAAGCAAATAAATTTAAATCAAAGAACTATCCTATTCCATACAAGTATAGAGAAAAAGTAAAAGAAAAAATTGAGAGAATGTTAGAATTTGGTATCATAGAGAGATCCACTAGTAATTACATAAATCCAATAGTTGTTGTTGTTAAGAAAAATGGTGAACTGAGACTATGTTTAGATGCTAGGGAATTAAATAAAATCACAACTTCACAGTATGAATCTCCTTTAAACGTAGAAACTATATTTGGCAAAATCACAAATGCTAAATGTTTTTCTAAGATTGATTTAAAGCACAGTTTTTCGCTTATACCTTTGCACGATAATTCTAGAAATTACACAGCTTTTTGTATAGAAGGAGTAGTGTATAGATTTTGTGTAGTTCCATATGGTCTACAATCAGCATGTCCAGCATTAGAAAGGGCTTTGCATAAAATACTAGACAAATACGAAGACTTTGCACTACACTACATTGATGACATTTTAATATATTCGAAAGACGAACAAAATCACAAAGAACATTTAAATAAAGTTTTAGAAATACTAGATGAGGCAGAACTGAAAATAAACTTGAACAAATGTGAATTTTTCCAACAAGAAGTGACATATTTAGGATACAAATTGAATCAAAACGGACTTGAAATGGACCCAGAACGAATAAGGACCATATAAGAATACACTAGACCTCACAATTTAAAAACACTAGAGGATTTTTAGGGATACTGAATTATTTTAAGAGACTTATACCAGACTTGACTAGTAAAGAATTACCACTGATACAATTACTCAAAAAGAATGTAAAATGGAAATGGGGACAGGAATAAGAACAGGCGTTCACAGAATTAAAAGACAATTTTAGTAAAAATCGAAAATTTATCATCCAGACTACGACAAACCATTTATACTTCGTGTGGATGCATCTATGTCGAGATTTGCGGGTGTTTTAGTTCAGTACCAGGGGGAAAACGAAGAACCTATATCATTTGTGTCACGTATTACGAAGAAATATGAAAAAAATTATAGCGTTACAGAGTTAGAGTTAGCTTGTCTTATATTTTGTATCACCAAACTACGTTTCTATTTACTCGGAGCAAAATTTTTCATCGAAACCGACCATGAAGCTCTGATGTCTATAGTAAATTATAAATATGCTAGTAACAGAGTACATAGATGGGCACTTTCACTACAGGAATATCACTTCGAAATTAAACATATACCAGAAAGACAAAATTTAGTACCTGACACACTTACGAGAATGGAAACAGAAAAGAGACAGAAAACAAGACAAATTAAAATAGGGGTAAATATTTTCAAAAATACCACAGGACTGTTTTCTTTACAAACGATAGTGGAAGACCAACAACAACTGACTGACAAAGAAAAGAAGGGGACAATACAAAGACAAGGAGTTATAATTAAAGTAATAAATGGGACAGAACTATACTTGATTACAAAAGAACTGACATGCACACTGATTGACAACTTACATACAAAATACTTACATACAGTTATAAGAAAAACGTGGATGATATTTAGGGAGACATACTACAATACAAAGGACATCGAAATTACGAAAGATTTAATAAATAAATGTACTTTATGTCAATTGGCCAAACATAAGAATAGAGTGAATAAAAATGAACCAAAAAGTATTATATCAAATAGACCTTTACATATAGTATCGATAGATTTTGTTAGCAACCTAATAACTACAGAAAACAAATACAAACATATTTTTGTAATAACAGATCATTTTTCTAAATACATAACTTTATATCCGACCAGAAAGACCAACTTCAAAATAGTTAAAAACTTATTAAAACAATTTATCAATCAAAAGGGAAAACCAGAAATAATGATATTAGACAATGCTACCTATTTTAACAACGATAAAATGAGAAACTTTGCTGAATAGATAGGAATACAACTGAATTTTACTAGTATTCGACATCCTGCATTAAAACCAACCGAACGATAAATTAAAGAAATTTTAAAATATTTGAGAATAATTTCTCATGAAAATCATAGAAAGTGGGATGAACGATTACCTTCAGTGGAAAAATATTTAAATGATGTACCTAACACTGTAACAGGAGAATGTCCAACATACATAATGACAGGGAGAATGCCTGAAAGAGAGTGGATTGTGAATGAAAAAGAAATGGGTGAAGTAATGCAAAAAGTGAATGAAAAAATACAGAAGAATGCCAGAAAATATATTAGTAGGGAAAATAAAAAAGAAAAAATAAAGTTAAATTTAAAACAGGAGACTTAGTTATAATAAAAGCGTTAAGAGTTCCTAATAATAAGAAAGGAATCTGTGTTAAGTTACAATTGCCATTTGAAGGACCTTATAGAGTGAAAAATGAACAACCAGTTAATAGTTACTTAATAGTGAACCCACAAGATGAAAGTATAAGAGGAATATTTAACATAGAGAGTATTTATAAGTTTGAAAGTTAAAGAAAAAGAACAAGTAAGAAATACGAAAGAAACTAACTACCTTAGATAAATCCAAAAAGGACACAGCTCATCTTAGATCAGGAATTCAATTGAGGGAACACCTGAAACAAAAAGAGAGATTATGTAAATAGATTTGTAAATATGTAAATAGAAAACTTAAAATTTAAATTTAAACATTCCATTTTAAAATATTAAATTTTAATTTTGGGGAAATTGTCATGAAAATAGAATATAAGAGTAGTAGATAGAAATTTAAAAATATTGGACTCAATAGAAATAAAAATAAAAATAATATTTCACAGAACAACCCTGACTGATACTTTTTCAAAAAGATATAACCTCTGCCAGTTCAAAATGTCACACTTTCAATTAAAAAAATCTTTCAGAAACCTTGCAAAATAAAGAGTTATTCTGAAATCATAAGATTACGAGCCAAGTAAACGGAACACTCTGAACTCATACAAGAAACATCTTGTATATGAAACTGTCACACAGCCAATCACAGGTAGAGTTTAGAAAAAGAACGAGGAAACTTAAAGTCAAGAAAAAGGTCAAAAAGGGAAATAAATATCATTTATAAAAATGTAAAAACTCAATTAAATTTTAGTAGAAATAAAATAAAAATGTACCATATAGAAATAATTGTAAATAGGTTGATTAATTATAAGAAATCAATAAAAATAAGTGACTGACAACCATAAGTGATCGAGAGTGTTTGTGAAAATCGAGAAATAACGGGCCAGGGAACGGAAAAAAGTGAGGAGGAGTTATCAACAAAAAAGGAAGCGGAGGTCGATTTTGGAGAAAGCAGAGAAAAATTACATCAATATTCCAATTAAATGAAGAATTACATCTAAATCTCCACAGAAACACTTAATATACCAAATTAGGAAGTACTGAAACTGAAAACAACTTACCTTGACGAACGTTTGGTAAGAAATCCAACCTGCAAGCCAAATAGGAGAAGCTGAAATCTACCAAAACCAGAAAGGTATTTGATCCTTATATAAATCCAAAATTCAACAAGCAATCTAGTGCACGAGTTTGAACTTTCCTTTCTTTCCGAACTTTTCTTCATAACCAGTTAGATCACTAAGACAATTTCCGCGTATCAGTGCACGAAACTATTCCTTTTCAAGAACTTTATTAGTCTTATTTTATCAATTATTTTCATTTCAACACACAAACTCTTCTGTTTACTTGTAATTTAAGGTTAAAGACATTTCCGTTTGAGGAACCATATGAATGGCAAGTGTCTATTAAAACGGTGACGGTACCGTTCCTCTAATGTTTGAAATTTACATGATTTTGCCAAGTTCACATATTTAGCAAGTAAGGTAGTTTTCGTAGGGACAGGTAAAATACGAATTTAAGAAATCTACTGATAATTATGAGAGTTATTACATTTAAAAAAAAAATTGACTATTGAGAATAAAATGAACAATATTTGAGTTGAATTCATATCTTTCTTTATTTCCAAGGTAAATTACATATTATTATTATATATCATTCTTGACATCCTTTTTCTGAATTCTACCTTAAGATTGAGAGTTTCTCATGTGGCGTACCAAGAGAGCAGCTGGAGCACCTGAAAAGAACGAGAAAGGTAATATCTAAAAGCAAAGAGTAAGTATTTGTAAGGGCGTTCTGAAATATTATTTGAATACAATACTTTATTTACAGTCTACAAACCACTGATTATAAATATGAATAAAAGGGAACAAATTTCTAACTACTACTATTGCTACTATCAATCAAACTACTTTCACTAAAGAAAAACTATAAAACAAAAATTCGAATTCAATACAATTATTTTTCTATGAATTCTACAACTACTAAAAGTCACGAAAATAATAATACAGTTTATTATTATCAACAATCACTAATACTATCACTAATATTATTAATATACTCAAAATATTATTAGTTTTATTGTAATTATTGATAACCAATTCATCATAACAAATGTCACCTCAACTTATGGCACTCTAGAATTCTTATATATATATATATATATATATATATATATATATATATATATATATATATATATATATATGTTCCAGTGACTGTAAAACAGTCGATAACAATCCTTCAAGAAGTGACTATAACTTTGTATAGTATGTATGGCATATGTCCAGCAGAAAACAACTACTTCTCTGGCTGATACCCCGACAGATATTGAATTATATCTGTCAGACATATGTGCAAAGATCCTTACTTTGAAGGAACAACTTTGCAAGAGCTCTCTGAAACAAACAGCAGGACTTTGCCTGATTCAAACGGAGAGCCAACTACAGACCGGTTTCGGAATATCGTACCTCATCAGTGCAGTCAAGGTTATCACGGTTGTATACACGCGAGGTCCCGATGTTCGTCATCGTCCTCCGAGAGGAATACTGCAATTGCTCACAGGATCCATCTCGGTGACAGATTAGAGAGCACCCCAGAAAGACATTTCGGATACGAAATGGTATATGTAATATACTTGTTTCAAGGAGCAAATAAAGTTCCAGTGACTGTAAAACAGTCGATAACAATCCTTCAAGAAGTGACTATAACTTTGTATAGTATGTATGGCATATGTCCAGCAGAAAACAACTACTTCTCTGGCTGATACCCCGACAGATATTGAATTATATCTGTCAGACATATGTGCAAAGATCCTTACTTTGAAGGAACAACTTTGCAAGAGCTCTCTGAAACAAACAGCAGGACTTTGCCTGATTCAAACGGAGAGCCAACTACAGACCGGTTTCGGAATATCGTACCTCATCAGTGCAGTCAAGGTTATCACGGTTGTATACACGCGAGGTCCCGATGTTCGTCATCGTCCTCCGAGAGGAATACTGCAATTGCTCACAGGATCCATCTCGGTGACAGATTAGAGAGCACCCCAGAAAGACATTTCGGATACGAAATGGTATATGTAATATACTTGTTTCAAGGAGCAAATAATGTTCCAGTGACTGTAAAACAGTCGATAACAATCCTTCAAGAAGTGACTATAACTTTGTATAGTATGTATGGCATATGTCCAGCAGAAAACAACTACTTCTCTGGCTGATACCCCGACAGATATTGAATTATATCTGTCACCGAGATGGATCCTGTGAGCAATTGCAGTATTCCTCTCGGAGGACGATGACGAACATCGGGACCTCGCGTGTATACAACCGTGATAACCTTGACTGCACTGATGAGGTACGATATTCCGAAACCGGTCTGTAGTTGGCTCTCCGTTTGAATCAGGCAAAAACCTGCTGTTTGTTTCAGAGAGCTCTTGCAAAGTTGTTCCTTCAAAGTAAGGATCTTTGCACATATGTCTGACAGATATAATTCAATATCTGTCGGGGTATCAGCCAGAGAAGTAGTTGTTTTCTGCTGGACATATGCCATACATACTATACAAAGTTATAGTCACTTCTTGAAGGATTGTTATCGACTGTTTTACAGTCACTGGAACATTATTTGCTCCTTGAAACAAGTATATTACATATATATATATATATATATATATATATATATATATATATATATATATATATATATATATATATATATATATATATATATATATATATATATAGTTTATATATAGTTTACCTCGCGCCCATACATTGCACACGGCCATTACAGCCACGTCCACTATAAATACAGTTCCTCAACCCACAATTCCTCAGTTCTCTCGAAGGAGTAGGCAGATTGAGACCTTAGAGAGAACCAGTGACGAGACATGGGGAGTAGGCAGATTGAGACCCCGACGTCAAGTCACAAAAACCTAACGTAATTATACCTGAGGAGTAGGCAGATTGAGACCTCAGCGTAGAATTACGTTTTAACCTTTCATTAATTTTCTTTCTATTTCAGTTCTTGAAAATGGCTCCAAAATCGGAGCCGAAACGTCGAATTTCAACAAATTCTAGACGCGGTTCAACCCGAACTTTTAGTTTTCAAATATCTGACCGCGGAAACCTATCTGAACACATATATCTACAGTCACTAGTTTGAAACTTAATTCGACACGAGCCATGGAATCCAAAGGTAGATGTTTACCTACAACATTGACAGGCAGACAAATGTTTATTTGTTCTGTCCAACCCAAGACTCAATCAAGTTTCTCGCCTGTCAATGTTGTAGGTAAACATCTACCTTTGGATTCCATGGCTCGTGTCGAATTAAGTTTCAAACTAGTGACTGTAGATGTCACAAGTTACTATTCATTTATACTCTCTTTGCCTTATGGTACTGATTCAGAGTGCATTCGTTTCAACTTCGAGAGACCTCATAAAGCCGTGCTGATGAGTTGGTAACAACGAAACAGCGCTGTCCACGGATCGTGAGCTCTCGGAATTGAAACGAAAATACTCTATTCACTTCACTATATATATATATATATATATATATATATATATATATATATATATATATATATATATATATATATATTGGCGCTATATATATATATATATATATGAAAACTAAAAGTTCGGGTTGAACCGCGTCTAGAATTTGTTGAAATTCGACGTTTCGGCTCCGATTTTGGAGCCATTTTCAAGAACTGAAAAAGAAAGAAAATTAGTAAATGGTTGAAACGTAATTCTACGCTGAGGTCTCAATCTGCCTACTCCTCAGGTATAATTACGTTAGGTTTTTGTGACTTGACGTCGGGGTCTCAATCTGCCTACTCCCCATGTCTCGTCACTGGTTCTCTCTAAGGTCTCAATCTGCCTACTCCTTCGAGAGAACTGAGGAATTGTGGGTTGAGGAACTGTATTTATAGTGGACGTGGCTGTAATGGCCGTGTGCAATGTATTGGCGCGAGGTGAACTATGGGCGGGAACTGAGTTGGCGCTAGATGAGCTGTGTGCGGGAACTTGGTTGGCGCTAAGTGAGCTGTGTGCGGGAACTGGGTTGGTGGGAAATGAGTTGATGCGTGCAATGAGAGGCTTCCAGGTATTGGGAAGTCTACGTCCGTCGTCGCGAGTGTTGAGGCAATTGGGGCGCTTCTCTATCTCAAGGGCTTCTCGGATGATCCTGGTTTGCAGAGTTTTCTCGGTGGAAATTGCCGAAACGTCGAATTTCTAGAATTCTAGACGCGGTTCAACCGGAACTTTTAGTTTTCAAATATCTGACCGCGGAAACCTATCTGAACACATTGCACGCCTCTACGGGGAGGATATTCTCCATATCACGAAAAACTATTCATCACTCCTTATCCGAAGATCCAAACTCCTGTGCGACCTCACGTTCCTCAAATCATGCAGAGACCACAGAGTCATTCCCAAAGCCTTCCGTTTGAAACATCATGATACCTCATCGTCAGCCCAGCGTATTCTCAATAAAGCTAGCCAAGCACTTATTCGAAAAACACTTCACGACATCAGACGTAATTTGGACATCACCAACACCTCACTCTACAAATGTTTTGGCAAATTATCCACCGTAGATATCCATCCAGTCATCTGGGACACTTTGAACAGGATATCTCAGGACAAAGCAGATCACATCAGCAATAAGAAAACAGAAACACAGAAAAACAAACTTAGTGCATTGTTAACGAATACCATCACACCCTTGGTCCCAGCTGCATCACCTGTATTAGTACACAACTTCTCCGACACACCACTAGATCAAACTAGCCTTGCACTACTATCAAGAGGATTCAATTATTCCATCACACCAAACAGAATCCCAACAGAAACCATCATCACACAAATAGAAAGCGCTATAACCCGTCTACCAGAAAAAACAGCTGAAGAACCTAGACAAGATATTGCCACCACACTTAGGAGAGCGAAACTCCCTCCATCCAACATAACACCTGGTGAAAAACATTGCCTCAGAAACCTCCACAACAACCCTGACATAATCATTCTCCCAGCAGACAAAGGCAACGCCACAGTAGTTCTGAATACCTCAGATTATGTAGACAAAATGAGTACACTATTAAACTCATCCGAGTATCAGATCACCCAACGAGACCCGACAACCTACCTCGAAAAGAAGACCAAAAATCTGATCAATAATTCTAAACTACCAGCCGAAACCAAGAAAGCCACTATCCCTAGAGAGAAGTCATCACGCACCCCTCGTATCTACGGACTACCAAAAATACACAAGTCTGATATCCCACTCCGACCTATCGTCAGTGCCTTTGAATCACCAACCCAGAACCTCGCCAAGTATCTAGCGAGTACTCTTCAGCCACGAGCAGAAGAAGCTTCATCCTACGTGAAAAATTCATTCCACTTCTTAGACCTTCTCAAATCCTATAGAATCCAGAACACAGATATCCTAGTGAGCTTCGATGTTGTCTCCCTCTTCACAAATATTCCCCTAACGGACACGCTAGAAATCCTTAAAACGAAACACAGAATTCCAAAAGACATCCTGGACCTCATCAGTCACTGTATGAACAACACGTACTTCCTCTTCCAAGGAACTTACTACAAACAAGTGAAAGGTGCTCCCATGGGTTCCCCCCTTTCTCCAGTCCTTGCAAACCTTTTCATGGAAGACTTCGAAACCAGGGCTGTAGAAGCATTTGACCACAAGCCTACTTGCTGGTTCAGATACGTTGACGACATTTTCGTCATATGGCCTCATGGTTACGAAATCTTAAACACGTTCTTAGATCACCTAAACGATATCCATCCCAACATGAAATTTACAATGGAGACCGAAATGAACAACTCCCTAGCTTTCCTGGACGTTCTCATCACGAAATCCAATAACTCTTTCACCCACACAGTACACAGGAAACAGACCCACACCAACCGATACCTACACGCAAACTCTCATCACCATCCAGCACAAACAAACTTCGTATTGAACTCCCTGATATACAGAACAATTCAGCTTACCGACAACCAGAATAGACCACAAGAGCTGGACAAACTAAAATCAGCCTTACTTCAAAATGGTTACAACAATTCGCTAATCGACAAGTCTATCCGCCATCAACTGACCCGTCCTCCAAAACCAAATGATCCACTAGAGAGTATTCAGCCACACAAAGCTTTCCTACCATACATCAAAGGTGTGACAGACAAAATCAGTAATATCTTGAGAAAACACGAGATAAAAACAATATTCACGGCCAACAACCAAATATCCAAATTCCTCAGATCTCCCAAGGACACAATACCAAACGATTCTCAAGGTATATATGAAATACCATGTTCAGACTGCCCGAGAAGTTATATTGGCCAGACTAAAAGACGAGTAACTTCCAGAGTCTACGAACACGAACTTGCTGTGCGTCAGGCATCTTCCACTTCCGCACTTTATAAACATCGAGAAGACACAGGTCACAAAATAGACTTCAAAAACACAAAAACAATTTCCACCGAGAAAACTCTGCAAACCAGGATCATCCGAGAAGCCCTTGAGATAGAGAAGCGCCCCAATTGCCTCAACACTCGCGACGACGGACGTAGACTTCCCAATACCTGGAAGCCTCTCATTGCACGCATCAACTCATTTCCCACCAACCCAGTTCCCGCACACAGCTCACTTAGCGCCAACCAAGTTCCCGCACACAGCTCATCTAGCGCCAACTCAGTTCCCGCCCATAGTTCACCTCGCGCCAATACATTGCACACGGCCATTACAGCCACGTCCACTATAAATACAGTTCCTCAACCCACAATTCCTCAGTTCTCTCGAAGGAGTAGGCAGATTGAGACCTTAGAGAGAACCAGTGACGAGACATGGGGAGTAGGCAGATTGAGACCCCGACGTCAAGTCACAAAAACCTAACGTAATTATACCTGAGGAGTAGGCAGATTGAGACCTCAGCGTAGAATTACGTTTCAACCATTTACTAATTTTCTTTTTTTTCAGTTCTTGAAAATGGCTCCAAAATCGGAGCCGAAACGTCGAATTTCAACAAATTCTAGACGCGGTTCAACCCGAACTTTTAGTTTTCAAATATCTGACCGCGGAATATATATATATATATATATATATATATATATATATATATATATATATATATATATATATATATATATATATATATATATATATATATATATATATATATATGTATAGTAGGAAATTTTATTGGACTAAGCCCTCTGGTAAAAATGCAACCGTAGACACGTGTTTCGATCTTAGGGATCTCATCGGTACGGTGAAAGCAAGTGTTAGGATGTGCAACACTTGATTGCAGGTTAAACAACAAACGAACGGAGTTAACAAACAGAAAGCCAACCGCACATTAGTGGCTTCAGTCGAAACACCTCGTGTTTACGAGGCAAGAAACGACGTCGCCACGGAGGCAGCTATAGCTATATAGTTTGGGTTGAACCGCGTCTAGAATTTGTTGAAATTCGACGTTTTGGCTCCGATTTTGGAGCCATTTTCAAGAACTGAAAATGAAAGAAAATTAATGAAAGGTTGAAACGTAATTCTACGCTGAGATCTCAATCTGCCTACTCCTCAGGTATAATTACGTTAGGTTTTTGTGACTCGACGTCGGGGTCTCAATCTGCCTACTCCCCATGTCTCGTCAGTGGTTCTCTCTAAGGTCTCAATCTGCCTTTATAGTGGATGTGGCTGTAATGGCCGTGTGCAATGTATTGGCGCGAGGTGAACTATGGGCGGGAACTGAGTTGGCGCTAGATGAGCTGTGTGCGGGAACTGGGTTGGTGTGAAATGAGTTGATGCGTGCAATGAGAGGCTTCCAGGTATTGGGAAGTCTACGTCCGTCGTCGCGAGTGTTGAGGCAATTGGGGCGCTTCTCTATCTCAAGGGCTTCTCGGATGATCCTAGTTTGCAGAGTTTTCTCGGTGAAAATTGTTTTTGTGTTTTTGAAGTCTATTTTGTGACCTGTGTGACCTGTGACCTGCTATATAACAATTTCTTCAATTGAGAACCAGCTAGCCGAAACCTAGCAACCGTTACGGAGTTTTTTGAGAGTATCTCAGTACCGTCCGAAAACATACACGCCGATGTGTATTGATAAAATAGAACTGACTTTTTCCATCTTTTGGGACGTTCTAGCAAGTAAAATACAATATATGTCAGATTGTGCTCTACATTTTTCCCAGAGCAATAACTTCAGTAAGGGCGAGAATATCTTTTAAAAATTGAAAAATGTTACAAGTAATTATAAAATAAAACAAACAATGTATAACATATAGATAAACAATGTGTAACGAATAAATGAACAAATAATGCATAGAATTTAAATAAACAACTAAATCAAACCACGAAACAGAATATACGGAATATCAAGGTACATAAACAGGTTAAATGATTGTTGTTGTAATTGTTAAAATTGTTATATCCGTCAACCGGTTGAAACCTTGAGAGCAATCCTCAAAAGTCAGAGACTTGTGCAAGCTTTGGAAGACGTAGCCCTTACCTTTTAACGTGTGATGCCATGCAAGAGACCAGTGATCATGCAGGGAATCGAACCCACGTCCCTGTGATTGAGAGGTAAGCGATCTACCACCACGACCTCTGCGGCCCATAATTTGATGACTGAATAGTGTAATTCATAAAAATCCTTAAGAGAAAGAAAACTCTTAATTTTCTTCTAATTTCCACTACTTGTTTCATTTGTTACGACTTGTTTCGGTTTTAACAACATTATTTATTCAATCTGTGTCTAGAAACAAAAACAACCGATGTTAAATATTACGATATTAATTTTATTTGTTCTAACCAATGTATTCTCTTGAATTCAATAGCCACCTAATGTCCCTAGTACTTCCTAAACCCCAAATTCTCAAATGTAAGGCGTTAAAGTGAAAATATTTCAGCGGAAGAACAACAAACTTTTGATATTGGTCGTCTTTGTTCTAAGTTACTAAAATTAGAATAACTTGTACTAATAGCTAGGTAGTGATGTTGTGAGATACTCTCAATTTTTTTAATTCACGATCATTCATTTACACATAGATAGACATATAAAAAATATCGGTTCGAAATGAAATGTCTTATTCCGAGACCTATTGTAAAATGTTAATTTTTATTTGCATATCCATTTGGATTAATTCATTCATTTCAACACTTCGATGGCGGCGAAAAAATTTCCATTTCTTTGTCTTGCAAATGTTTTTTTCAGAACAAAAGAGTTTTAATTCTGTCGTAATGAACTTTACATTTCTTCTCTAATCCTATTCGGGTCGAAATTGTATTATTTCGAGAAACGTGTCTTCATCACTTTTTATATGCGAACATTCTCATCTTGTCTACAGCTAATTATTACTTCAGTCCTTCCAAGATAATTCAAATGAATTCACTTAATGAGATTATTCAACGAACAAACTTCTTAACCATTTTATATTGTTTCAGAAAAATTATCTGGTTTAGGTATGGAAATAAATACTATCTTTTGATTGTTTCTTGTTTTCGAAAATGACGTATTCAAACCTTTTGATATTTCCTTATTCATTCATTCGATAGATGAACCAACATTTCCGTTACCTACTGCCATTGCTGTATGTACCATAGTTTAATTCTGAGGTACTAACTCTACGGTTGCTTCCTATTACTTATAGTGTAATTCTATCTCGGGGTGATTAGTTCGAAGTTGACTAGCGAGATACCGCGATGCCCTTGGAGTGTTTTTCACATTTGTATCACTCTGTCGTCAGGGTTTCTCAGTTAAATAGACCTATTATTCACGAAGGTCATTAGTCTATTCTAGATACAATAGATTCATGCCTGTTTCGAATAATGAAAAATGGATTATGTAATTCAATCTTTCACAAAAAGTTCTATACAATAGGTATTGTAGCAATCCCGGAGCCGGACCAGACCGCGTCTTTTTGGATAATCACGCTCAGCTCGCACGCATGACATCATTTTTGCTCATTAATGATTCATGTATGACTCATCACATTGAAAAAGGAACGGAGCCTTTCTGATATAAATAAAAGAATCTCAGGCGGGTTAGAGATTAGTGGCAGATATAGTTAGTTTCTGAGTTTATGATAAGACAGATTTAGTGACAGTTACATAAATTGCTATAAATGTAAAAAATAAATGAAAAAGTTCATTTATATTCATGGGCCGTGGTGGTCGCCATCACGACGAATTGACAAATGAGTATTCGACATCAGTGAGGTTCATCAAACTTGACCTAAGTCATAACATTCCATGTGCGTAAATGTAGAGGTTTCTGAGATATTTACGAAAAACTGAAAGTATGTCCTGGGGAAGAATCGAGTAAAGATATATTTTCTCTTACGCTATAATCGCCGAATAATAATGTTATAATATAACGGAGTATTTTTGATAACATTTCTTGATGTTAGAAGAATTGAACACTTGGTGCGGGTGAGTCTGAATAGAACCGTCAAACTCCTTATTTGTACTCCGCACATTATTTCAAACTGAACAGTTTCGTTTAAGTTATGTCTTCAAGTGTGATCTATCTGAGGTGCAAGGTGTTGAGTTGACGAAAAAGTTGTGCTTGCTACTGTCTTCTGAAATAAGCACATTCTAAATGAACTAAAAATTTTTATGAACTACTTGGGCGAAGTGATCGTAGTGTTAGAGCTCAAGTGAGCAGTGGGTTCCGGATCTCCCTTGCTCGCACAAGCTCTGCTTTTGGGGGTTTTCTCCGAAAACCCGGGTGATTCGTAGAAACAAATTTTACAAACAAATTTTACTTTCAAAGGCATCAATATGCGTGCGAAATCTTCAAAATCAAAACACGCCATGCTGGAAAGGTTATTGCTAGGTTAGAACGCCAGGTTATCCGTTTTTTCATGTTTCACTGTTGAATAAATTGTTGAAATTGTTATTTTCGTGAATCGGCTGAAACTTCACGCGCAACCTTCAGCTTGTGGGAGCTGAGGAAGACGCCGCTCTTACCTTTTATCGTGTGTTGTAATGGAAACTTAATATCTACCGATAACAATGAAAAAATACCAGATGCTCGATTTTCCAATTAATTGTCAAGAATGGAAATTGTTATTTATGTAATAAGTGAGTAAACTCACGTGTTTATTTATTTATTGAGTAACAAACAGACATTAGCCTAATTACATGTTACTTCACACAATTCAAAATCTTGTATCATCTAAAACAATATAGCATAAAAATAATATCCCTATAATAGCCTACATAAAATGTTACAGATCCAATAACAATTTGACGAGAGAGAGAGTACTATCAGCATACAGTTGGCAATTAGTAATAATTTCTATGTGATTAATAAAAATAAAAATAAAAGAACAAAGAGGTAGTGGCTGCAGATAATCATCTATCTAAGTTGGTGTCTTCATCGAGTCTCCAAAGTTGTTTTTGATATATTATCTGAGAAGATATCATATTTAGTATTATTGTAAAATGTATTGTAAAGTGAACACATACGTCGCAACACACCACAGTGATTGCAGTTAAATATATTTTCCCTCACTCGAAATCCTCGGAACGGGATAGAAAAACAGATTTTCCCAAGCAGATAGGTACATTCTATTTTGTTATTGATTAGATTGTTAATAAAAGTTAAGTTTCGCTGTTCTCTACGCATTTCGAGTTTAACAATATTAAATTCGGTTCGAATCGGTTCATAGGTTGAAAACGGTGGATTAATCCTATGGACTCTATAATACAGAAAATTTATGAAATAGTTCTGAATCAATTCCACTGTTTTTTTCAGATTATCTTTAGTGGGATCCCAAACTACTGATGCGTATTCTAACCTGCTTCGCACTAAAGAGTCATAAAGAGTTTTGATACAATGAACATCACGAAACTCCGAAGTAGTCCTTTTCACGAATCCGAGTAGTTTTCTAGCCGTTTTTGATATATGTTCTACATCAAATTCCAAGTCAGATTTGAATATTACCCCTAAGTCCTTGATCCTATATTTTCTGGTCATAATATGCACCTGTAGAGAATATATAAAATTATGTGTATTTTTAATATTTGAATAAGTAATTAGTTTACATTTATCATAATTTAGGTAAAGTTTATTTTTCATTGTCCACTCATATGTCTTGTTCAGATCATTTTGGAGTATAAAGTAATCATTAAACTCTTTGATTTCTCTGAACACCTTAAAATCATCAGCATATAGTAGACATTCTGACTGTACCACTGAGGAAGATCGTTTATGAAGATTAGAAAAAGTATAATATTTTTTCTACAACCGTCAAAAAATGGGAAAACAAATTCTTATAGTTTATTAGCACTCAACTCAACCTCACTCAAATTATGGTGCAAACGATTGAAAAAATAATAACACAACTGTCAAAAATGTGTACTTTATTTGTTTATTTTTTTGCCGAAATCCAAAATACTGTTCCACTATTTTAAGGAAAAGTGTGAAAAAAGTACACTTTTTTGAAAGCTGTAGAAACACAATTAAGGAAAGTATGGTCACAAACCAGCGTTCCGAGACACTAACTCATGAAGGGAGGGTACTTGCGGCCGTAGTCGAAATTATTTTTTTCATTAATTTATGAGAATTGAGAATGAAAATCCTGAAAAGAATAAAATACTCGAACTCAAAGTAGTTCATCGAAAGTTTGGTACTCATGTGTTCTAGAAAAAAAACCAGCCTTATAGTTTTTGTCAGATTAAAGTCGCAAGAGGTTGGATATCAAGATACACATTAAGAAACTGTTCACTTTGAAATTAAGTGTAGAATGAAGATAAGGAGTTCGAAGGTGTGATTCAGACTCACCATTATAACAAATTAGCTTCGTGCTATTATGGCATATACGGGAAACTTAACCCGGTGCTTTCTCAGGACATAGGTACTTTCAGTGTTTCGTAAATATCTTAGAAAACTCTTCATTCAGACAACATGGAATTATGATTTTCAGATCAAGTATTGATGAGCCTAACTGATGTCAAACACTCATTTGTTAATTCACTCGTCTGCGTCTAAGAAAATATGAAAGGAACTATAGCAACATACCACCGTAACTACGCCGCTGTTTTACGAAAATCAATCACTAGTACATCAACTCATCACATCAATGAACCTAGATAAATGTAGGTAATCTTAATTTTTTTAGGAGTTTCGACAACCTGCATTCCAATGGGGATGCATTTTAGGATATACATTGATATAAGTAAAGTTAGGACACAAGCCAAATATTTATATTGTCAATTTAAAAAATGTTATACAAAAACATGGAAAGGAACAAAAACATTGATCATACGTATTTCACTAGAAATAAAAATGATAAATGTCATAGTCCTGAAGCCAAAAAACAATTGGTCAAAGGACATACACTTACCTGATTCCAAGGTTATTCAATATTCTACCAGAAGAAATCAAAATGTGCAGAAAAATTTAAGTTTTCACACAAAAAATAAAAAAATGGATCATGACCACTTCCAGAATAAGAATTCACCATTTTATAAATTCCATAATTTGATCTAATTTATATCCTAGTGCATTTATGAATAAGCATACTTATTTGTGACATTTCAATTTTTTTATTCTAGCTTAGTTATTTTATATATACGTATATACAAACCATATTTTAATGTTTGATTGTGTTAAATATTTTGTGTACTTATCTATTTTAACATTTAAATTTACTTGTAGTTGTTATATCACACACAAGTATGTTGCACTACCTTGCAACATACTTCCGTGATTACTTCTACGTTTATTAAATTGTTTCTTATGATATGTGATGTGATTTTTATCTTTATACCCAAATAAACATATATTCTATTATATAAAGTTTTCAGTTCGAAATGAGGTACAGAATCTACGCACAAAGTTTGTCGGTCTTATTCTGACTCACCCTTTATTAGTGTAAAAATCGAGTAAATACACAGTGTGTGTGTGAAAAATAAATTATAATCAGAGTTACAAAAAATACATTATATGGGATAGTTTCTGCATATTGACGTTATAATCGATTTTGACATAAGACACGTGATTAGCAATATGGTGACAATTTTGAAAAATTCATTACAAACGGGCAGAAGTAGGGTCATTTGTAAAGACAGCATAAAAAGTTGTTAATAATTAAATTTTAGGTACATACGCAGAATTTGAAAGGCAGTTTACAGGCTTCTAATAATAACTCTTCCATTATCATTTCGGGATGACCATACTTCTTTTGCAGAATATCTAAAATTTCATTGGGTTCCTGAGCGGTTATGAGAAGCATTTTCACAGATTTTTTGGCATCACTTGTCAGTCTTTTGTTTAATCTTGAAACATTCTGTTAAGGTGAAAATGAACATGTTTCATCGGACAGCTTGTACTGAGGATAAAAAATGGGCCATTTCGAGTACGATGAGCCATCGAACGTCATCAACTGGTTTTCTATTGTTTGACAGGAAAGCATATTATTGATTGATTTGGTAAGGCCTTCAATCACAATTTTTTGTGTCGAGACGGTTTTACTCCGCAACATTATCATTCAATATATTTGTCCACTCTCGAAAATGAGATGAACATAATTGTATTGATTTTCGACTTCTAACCTCCTCTTCAGAAGAACATTCTGCGAAACTCGTTCCAACTTCTTCCAGTAATTATTGGTATATAGAAAATGACATTTCTCTACTTTTCAAACGTGCTTCACTTATCTTGAGAAGTTTACGTTTTCTATCAAGTTCCCTCTGTTTCGCTTCAATTTCTTCGATGGGTTTTGCTGCATTTTTCATCTCTTCAATTTCACATTCTAAATATTCTATTTCTTCTTGATTAGAAAAAAGGTTTTCTTGAAGTGAATCTATTTCATTCTGTTTTTCTAACAGTTTCGATCTCAGTTCGTCTTTTTTCGGGAAATGACTAATTTCAGGTTTCGGTTTTCCAGTTTTTATTGACATGTATATACTTGTATTTTCTGCATCATCGTTTGAAACATTGAATTCTTTCATGAAAGATTTGAGGAATACATCCGATAAATTACTTGCACTTACACCATTCGAGTATTTGTATTTGAAGAAATCATACAATTGTTGTAAACTGAAAATGCTGAGTGATTTACTCAATAATTCACAGTGCTGATTATATTCTGCAGAATTTTCGCAAAATTCAAATCTAGAAAACGATGAAATATGTCTCCTTGCTGATTTACTATTGGAATCTTCTCCATACAATGCAAAATGAATATTGTTCAGTAAATTTCAATTTTGCCTCCAACCCTGGTACATCTCGAAGCACAAATTTTTGTGAAGATATGTTACTTCCTGTGCGAATTTCAACTATACACACCTAGTGTTGAAACTATGCGACTAGAAGGACCACAACTTTGTCAATGAATTACTCTATTTTAGAAAATATATAAGTTTTCATTCTGATGACAAAAATTGACAATACTTTATTTTTTTTTTCTCTAAACGTCAACAACCTTCAAAATTGAAAAATGAACCATACAAAATGATTCTATGAAGCTTCTGTTACAATGAAAATATTATAATGTATAAAGAGCAACTCAAATCTCTGACCTTTTATTTGACAATATATCAAATTCAATTTTTATCAACAACTTATTTTTTTTAAGGTTATAGAATATGTAAAATGAATATATCAAACATAAACACTAACATTAAGTATTTCATCAAAAAACTGCATCTTCAAGCACTATGTTCTAGAGGGACACGAATGAATATTGTACAAACGGGAGGTGAAAATGGTCATGTAACAAACGCCTTGCTGTTGTCAGCAAAACAAATGAAAATATGTTCAGCTAACTATTTATTTGAAAAATGGCTCGGTGAGCAGTTGTTACCAAATAAACCACCAAATTATGTGATAGTCATGAATAATGATCGTACCACAGACCTCAATCAGCAAAAATACTATCAATTGTGGCAAAAAAGGGCCTTATTGAAATGCATGGCAACTTAAAATTTGAATATTGCTCAAGAGGCCACGAAGAAGGTATTGAGTAATATGAATTATCAAAGATCAAAATAACAATGCTCAGACCACGTCCGCATTATTGTTTTCCCACCCATATGGAATTAGTTTGAGCGTATATTAGGTAGAAGCAAATTAAGAGACATCAATACCAAGTTTTCTGCGGAAAAGTAGTAAAAAACGTTAGTAAAACCTCGAGGACTATGAAGATGTTTGGACTGAATGCATTTCACATGTGAATTCAAAATAAAATTAATCATCATACAGCTGAATGATTCATCTGATTCCAAAGAATGTGCTGATGTGCTGACATTGATTGAGACAAGAAATGATGCGTTTCATTTTCGATGTATTGAATATTCTTTGATTATCACTGTGGGTTTTCTCTTCTTTACCAACGTTTAATATTTATTGAGGTTTTTGAAAGTAGTTTGTTCCATATCATTTATTATTCAATCAACCTCTTCTGTTTGGCATGTAGATGAATGTTTGATTTTGAGTATTGAAGATTATAAAAAATACTGGTTGGTTTATATTTTTTTTTAAGTAAAATGAATTCATTGAATTAAATTTTGTCAATTTGTTGACACAATGTTCTTTCATTTGAAAACAAACGATAAAAACGTTGTGACATTTGAAGTAAATGAAATAATTTTTGTGTGACAACAAGGTGTCAAATTTTAGTTTTTTACTGCATTCAACTGGTTTTGAAAAAACTATAGCTTCAAAAACTTTATATTGGATACCTCCACACTGATTGTTACTAAAGAAATCTCCGTCTGTCCAAATGGCAGAGTCACTTTGGAATTTCAAATTGTTTCAAACAATGCCTTAGATCTCATTACCAACTTTTTTGCTCTGATTATTTCCTCCTGGATGAATATAACCTATTAATGCTAATGTCAATTTTTAATGGGAGTTGTAATCGAATGAAAATTTATTGAATGAAATTGAAAACTCCTATTTCCACTCAGATTATATTAAAAGTGAATGCCAAGATAATTCGTTCTTATTAAGAGATCGAACGAAATTCTACCCAGATGATTTTTGTCTCTTGCGCATTTTTTCTCTTTATACATTTTTCATAAATTGAAATTAATTCAATATTCTTCGCTTCCTTGGATAATTGATATCAATCCCTCAACGTAATTGAATTTGATTTAAGGACAGAGGAAGGTTACATTAGGATCTCCGAAACTGTAAGTTATGTGAGTTGCATGTTCTGAAAATAGAGAACTAGTGAATACAGTAGCATTATTGGTATTATTATTGAAGCAAATTACTAAAACTCAGTAAGTATATTAGACTATATATACTTTACTTAGCAAGTAGTGAGAGAGTTATTTGGTGTTTCAAATTGAACTATATCTTTTACAGTGTCATCTGAGAATAAAGTAGATGGGAGGTGCACGTGGCACATCAAAACTCTATAAACTATACGGCAATAAATCGCTATTGTTGAATTTTTCAATAAAGTATTACCAATAACTGGTTTGACACACATGTGATTAGAATATCCTCACTTACTTCCTGGCACTGGTGGGCGAGTTTTTTAACCTCTGCCCAGCAAGCACATAACATAACTGGACCGTTTTGCGATGTTCTATTTTGGTAACAAAGAAACAATAATTTGTAATGTGACTTTGATATCACTTGAACGTAACTGCAGTACGTTGATTGTCACATGATGTTAATGTTTCGGAACGTACGCTGGGAACCGTGTTTGAAAGTACATTCAATTATTTTAGATATCAAATTGTTAGAAGTTTACAAAATGAATGTTTAAAATCAGAATTGCCATGCACATTACAAGATGCACTCGATGCTCTGGATAACTCAATAACTATTGAAAATATCCCACCAGATGAGTGAAAAAATTATTCTTCAATTATTACCAATACCTTAAATGACGAGTTTACATCCAGTGAAAATGATAGTGCCTTTGATTCAAAATCAGAGTACTGTACTTAATTAGAATTTCACTTTAGGTAAAATAACAGGATTAAGGCAAGCCAGTTTTTCTCTTAAAACTACTAATTAGCAAAATTATTTTGTTGAATTGGTATGTCATCCAGCTGATATTTAACAGTGTGTTCATTTGAGTTGTCAAGGAATGGAAAACTTTCTTATTTTCTGTTTTAGGAAAAAGTCATAGCGTGAAATTTGTCAGCAGTGTACGAGTAAAGAGTAAAGTACCCAGTTATATTATTGACAATGTTGAAAATTATTGCTCTTATGAAAAAATGTTAATTAATTGTTT
This sequence comes from Chrysolina americana, assembly GCA_958502065.1. Taxonomy (NCBI): domain Eukaryota; kingdom Metazoa; phylum Arthropoda; class Insecta; order Coleoptera; family Chrysomelidae; genus Chrysolina; species Chrysolina americana. Next base: position 41,525,166 of record OY293416.1, read on the forward strand.
AATTGCGCAATTATAGCTTTCTACAAAAAAGCATTTTTTTCTCAACAGTAACACTAAATTTACCTTATTTCTACAAATTTTATTAAAAACCGTTCGGGTCTGTTTGCTTGGCCCGCGAGTATTCTATTACCCTTCACTGTGATGGCAATTATTATGTGTTATTATTGTAGTGAAAAATCAATAAAAACCCGTTTGTTTTTATTTTAATTTTTTTATATTAAAATACTTCAACTCTTGTGTCAAATTCATACCTTTTTGACTCTACTTGGCTGCAACTGAGAACTTTCAATATTTATGTTTAATCGTAACGAAAACAAAAAAATTATAATTAATATTGAATAGTAACATTGAGAGAACATTCTTTAGCAATGATAACTCACTTCACTTAATAATGTAGTACCTACATTGCACTAAAAAATTAAAAATAACAAACTGCTCATGGTTACATTTGGCAACATCACAAAGAAATTGTGTGGCAATATTACCAGTTGAAAGTGTGAAAGTTCTGTGTTGCGGAAATTTTGCGGTTGCAGGGAACTCCCACGAACATTTAAAATACATTACAAGGGCCGTTCATAGACTCATCAATCGTCTCCCAAGAGAGAGGACTTTCTTTTTGAGTTTTCTCGAAGGCTCGTGTATGTGGAGCCTCTATTGTTTCACGATTTTATAAACTGTATCTGTAACAGTTCTTTCATTGCAGCAACAGCTTGGCAGTTGGGAATTCCTAGGGCTGGTTCTGACTCAATCGGTAGTCTCTCCTTCGCTAATATTATGTAAATAGTAAATACTTTCAATATTAAAATCTGTGAAAACTCAGGTTACACATAAGTTATTTATTTTCTGCTATTATATTTTCATCAATGACAGCTCGTGACGAATCATCAAGTATCATGAAAACTGGGTTCTATAATATACAAGAACACAACCATCTCCCCCACATAATAAGAAGTTACATGAATCATCAAAATTCAAAAACAATAAAACATAATATTTTCATGTCACGACGTAATCAGTAAAACGTAGAGGCAGATGTACTTGGCGCCTAGGTCGTTCTGGAGCTGTAACTGGAAGTGGAGTACACTCTACATTTGTTTGTGTGGGTTTGACGGCACATTCGGGAACAACATGTGATCTAGGCGCTAATGGTATTCTTGGAATTTCTTAATGTAAGTCTGTCAAAATGTTATTTCAAGATTCTACCGGAATTTTTGTTATACAGACCTTACTCACATGACCTTCCTTGTGACATTATTCACATTTAACATTAAAGCGGCCAATACAACAATCATCGAATTTATGGTTGTTTTCAATCCGTAGAGCCTGATAATTCCGTCGTTGCCACCGAAAACGAAAATGACACCTGTTACTCGACGAACGGTTTCTGTTTTGGTTTCTTGGTCGATTTCTGGAACGGTTTCTAGAGGAGCTTGGAATTTTATTGTTATTGTTCGAATTGAAGATGGAATGACTCGAAGTGATGGATCGTTGGGATTGAGTTAACTCTTTGCTTTCAATTCTTTAACTTCAAATGCAAGGGCTTTGGTCAAAATTTCTTCAAAATTTGTATCACTGGATTGAAGTATCTGTTCCCTCAACCAATCATCACGTGAGCCTCTTATGAATTGTGCCCTGAGAATAACATCAGCAATTAAAACTGACAGGTCACATTCACATTTCACGGCGAACTCGCATTCCACAAGGTCTCGTTGAAGAGCAGCAACTCTTCAACTATTCATCTGCATCTGCAACTATTTTAGAGAGTTGCAGATGCACTAATAATATCTCGAAAAGCGGTGTACAACATCAAAATAAGAAACGAAAATAAACCCATCCCATCAACTCCAGGAAAAAGAAGACGTCGTCTCAAAAAGAAAACAGCTAATTGACCTGAAGGACAGAAAATGGCCGTACGAAATATTTTGTACGACATGTAAGTAGATCAAATACAGGTGATTTGCGACCGCATGCGCAGTACGGTCAAGCATGCCAAACGCCATCGGGGGAATACTCGGAGTTGGGTAGAGGAGATCGGTAGAAGTCGGATAGGGAGTCGGCTGTCGTTGCTCCGCGTTCATCGCTGTAGATCCGTTTGAAAGATAAGGATTTGTCAGTCTAGCGCGCGATTGAATATTTTTGAATAAATCGAATTTAAAAAAAGATTTCCGAGAACGAGAGGTTTCAACCATCGTCCTACTGTTTGGTAGCCCTCAACCTTATAGGTAGTAAGAAATTATCGTATATAAAAATTAATGTATACAGAACGCCTCAAAACACATCATTCAAGAGAAAAAAACTGCATGTATATGTCTGGTGGAAAATGGGCCATTGAGGTAGCTAAGTATTCAGCAATAGTATATACAGGACGTCTCACACATTATTTGAGAGAAAAAAAATTGCTGCTGCATGTATGTGTCAAATGTCAGGTGGAAAATGGATCATTGGAAAAATGGGGATAGCGAAGTATTCAGCAATAATATATACAAAACGTCTCACACATTATTTGAGAGAATAAACATGGCGAATGATTGTCAAATTTAGTATACCTGGTGTACGAACATATCATTTGAGAGAAAAAACATACAAAATACGGAAACCCATAATTTGCATTACAAAATTTGTTGTTGGGCATATCCTGAGAACATAGAAGGTCCCGATACATGTGAATACTGCTTTATAGGTCAGTACGTGGAAAAAGATAGAAAGTTGCGAAAAATCAATAGGAGGTGGGGGTGGACGATGATGTGGGGTATACACATATAAGCAAAACCATCACTCAATACAGAAGACTACGAAATAACGGCTATCAAAACGAACAAAAATGGAAGCCAAATGGCATTCATAGAGGTTATCACATCACGCGAAAAACAACTGATAGGTAGCGGAAGGATAAAGATGGGATGGACATCCTGCAGAATAAGCCCTAAAATAATCATCACAAGATGCTTTAAATGTCTGAGCTTCGGACATACCGTGAGAGATTGCGAAGGGCCGGACAGGAGTAACTCGTGCCTATCTGCTGGTGGTTGCGGAAACAAATAAAAAAATTACTGCTGGAGCCGAATGGATAAAGGACCTGAAGGGGGACGTAGCAGTAAAATGCATAAACAAAAAAATAGGAATCATAGGCACAACACCAAAAGAGGGTTACATCATAATAAATTTCACAACTTTCAATATAATATCTTGTTACATCTCACCCAACATACCCAAAACAAGTTACAAACACAGAATAGGGGAAATCATGAACTGCGTAAGAAATAGAGCACACAGCTGGGTAATCATGGGGGATTTCAATGCAACATCCACCCTTTGGGGAGCTCCCACGTCAAACGACCAAGGCAACTATTGGGCTGAATGGATAGCCGAACAAGAACTCACTGTTAATAACACCGGAGACACACCTACCTTCACCAGAGGAGAAAGCAAATCATACATTGACGTAACCCTCTCAACTACAGACATAGCCAATAAGGTGACGAATTGGGAGGTATCCATGGGGGAGTCACTCACTCAGTATGCCTACATTCTCTTCAGTATAGAAAATGAAAGGACAGCCCTTAATAGGACTGGTGAACTAAAGGACGACAGGATAATGAATAAGGACATCTTCCAAGACACTCTGCAATTCTTGCTGCCAGAAAGGGACTATACACCAAAAAGAATAGTAGAGGCTATACAAACTGCACAAGCAATAAGTACCGAAACAGGGGCAACTAACAACAACAAAAATCAACCATACTGGTGGACCGCGGAGATCGCCTCTCTCAGGAATAGGACAAACGCAGCTAGAAGAGCAGTGAAACGATAGAGGGGGTAAGCAAGAGTAAACGAGGTGGACCTACAGGAAACCGTTGATAACTACAGAAACCTACGAAGCGACTATAAGACTAAAATTAACGAATCCAAAAAGGAACAGTGGGAAATCCTACGCGAGGAAGTAAACAACGATGTTTTCGGTCAGTGATATAAAATTGTTACTAAACAAATGGGGACCCCCGCAAAACCCTATGACATGCCCCCGGAAGAGGAAAAGACCTTTGTCAGAGAACTATTCCCCCTTAATGAAGACAGGAGAACGGAATGGACCGCAACAGAAGATGCGCCAATTTTCACCCATGAAGAATTAAAAAAAGCAGTAACCAAACTGAAAGACAAGAAAGCCCCGGAACCAGACGGAATAACACCCGAGAGTTTGAAGCTGGCGATCCACACCATACCAGAACAAATCCTAAGAATAATGTTACTCTTCTTCGGGTTTGTTGGCCGTCGTGATATGGAATTGCTTCCTAACGTTTCGCCCGCACGAGTGGCTGGCTTCTTCTGAGGTTCCATCTTGAAAGATTTCCGATGACTGGTTGGTTCGGGATCTAAGCGCATATTTATATGTCCGGCTGGTACCTGTAATTATTACGTTCTTATCGTCCGTTCCTGGAATTAAATTATCTCTCAGTATTGGGGTTGCAGGTATATTCCTTTCGGCTGTTCTTTTCCTAGCTTGACTAAGTAATGGATTCCAAATTCGGTTGAGGGTCAGTGTCTCTTCTTTTCTGTTGAAATTATCCGTATGTTTATGGATTTCAATTGCTTCTCGTATAAGCCGATTGTGATATCCCTGGTCAGGAGCAAGAAGTTTAACGTCTTCAAACAGTATCTTGTGGTCCCCTTCACTCAGCGCGTGTTCTGCAACAGCTGACTTGTCCGTCTGACCTAATCTACAGTTTCTCCTGTGTTCATGTAGTCTTGTTCCCATGGATCTTTTCGTGGTTCCGATATAGACTTTCCCGCAAGTGCACGGTATACGATATACCCCAGCAGCTGACAGCGGGTCCCTCTTATCTTTTCCTGATCTAAGGCTTTGTTGTATTTTTCTGGTGGGCCTAAATACTGTTTTAATATTGTGCTTTCCAAGGAGTTTTCCTATTCTGTCCGTGACCTTAGGGATGTACGGTAGATAAGCGCGCGCGACTGTTTGAGCTTCCTCTCTATTTTGGGACGTTGACTTCTTTGGTTTCATGGCTCTGTTGATCTCGGTATCACTATATCCATTCGATCTGAAGGCCACTTGAAGGTGTTTTAATTCTTCTTGTAGATGTTCTGGCTCACATATTCTTCGAGCACGTTCTGTCAGTGTGGAGATGACGCCTCGCTTTTGACTCGGGTGGTGGTTTGATAGTGCATGAAGATATCTATCCGTATGTGTCGGTTTTCGGTATACTTTGTGGGTTAGATTTGTGCCACATCTTTCTATGAGTACGTCTAAGAAGGCTATCTGTTGTTCTTGTTCGGTTTCCATGGTAAATTTGATGCTAGGATATTGAGAATTGAGGTGATCCAGGAAAAGATTCAGTCTCGCTCTCCCATGTCTCCAAATGACAAAGGTGTCGTCTACGTATCGTAACCACATGGTCGGTTTTCGAGTTTAAACCGACCATGTGGTTACGATACGTAGACGACACCTTTGTCATTTGGAGACATGGGAGAGCGAGACTGAATCTTTTCCTGGATCACCTCAATTCTCAATATCCTAGCATCAAATTTACCATGGAAACCGAACAAGAACAACAGATAGCCTTCTTAGACGTACTCATAGAAAGATGTGGCACAAATCTAACCCACAAAGTATACCGAAAACCGACACATACGGATAGATATCTTCATGCACTATCAAACCACCACCCGAGTCAAAAGCGAGGCGTCATCTCCACACTGACAGAACGTGCTCGAAGAATATGTGAGCCAGAACATCTACAAGAAGAATTAAAACACCTTCAAGTGGCCTTCAGATCGAATGGATATAGTGATACCGAGATCAACAGAGCCATGAAACCAAAGAAGTCAACGTCCCAAAATAGAGAGGAAGCTCAAACAGTCGCGCGCGCTTATCTACCGTACATCCCTAAGGTCACGGACAGAATAGGAAAACTCCTTGGAAAGCACAATATTAAAACAGTATTTAGGCCCACCAGAAAAATACAACAAAGCCTTAGATCAGGAAAAGATAAGAGGGACCCGCTGTCAGCTGCTGGGGTATATCGTATACCGTGCACTTGCGGGAAAGTCTATATCGGAACCACGAAAAGATCCATGGGAACAAGACTACATGAACACAGGAGAAACTGTAGATTAGGTCAGACGGACAAGTCAGCTGTTGCAGAACACGCGCTGAGTGAAGGGGACCACAAGATACTGTTTGAAGACGTTAAACTTCTTGCTCCTGACCAGGGATATCACAATCGGCTTATACGAGAAGCAATTGAAATCCATAAACATACGGATAATTTCAACAGAAAAGAAGAGACACTGACCCTCAACCGAATTTGGAATCCATTACTTAGTCAAGCTAGGAAAAGAACAGCCGAAAGGAATATACCTGCAACCCCAATACTGAGAGATAATTTAATTCCAGGAACGGACGATAAGAACGTAATAATTACAGGTACCAGCCGGACATATAAATATGCGCTTAGATCCCGAACCAACCAGTCATCGGAAATCTTTCAAGATGGAACCTCAGAAGAAGCCAGCCACTCGTGCGGGCGAAACGTTAGGAAGCAATTCCATATCACGACGGCCAACAAACCCGAAGAAGAGTAACATTATCAAGAATCCCGGCCGCGAAAGCCTCAATCAATATATCAAATCCTAAGAAGCCTAAACGAACTGATAAGAACACAGACCTTTCCAAAGAGATGGAAAAAAGCAAAAGTCATACTAATACCTAAGAAAGATGATAAATACAGGACCATCTGTCTTATAGACTCCATGGGAAAAATCTACGAACATCTTATAAAAACAAGACTGGAGACGGAACTAGAGGAAGTCAACGGACTGTTGGAAACACAGTACGGATTTATAAAAGAGAAATCAACGATCGAGGCAGTCAGTGCCATTGTAAGTTTTGCAAAACACACACCCAGCAAATGGGTAGGCCTGGTGGCAATAGATGTGAGAAACGCTTTTAACTCTGGCACATGGAGTCTAGTGATACAAAGAATGCGAATCATAGGCCTTAGTAGCTACCTAACTAACGTGGTAAGCAGCTACCTAACAGAGCGAATACTATTCTCACATAAAACAGAGATGACAATGACTCAGAGAGTTCCGCAGGGCTCAGTACTGGGAATATACTGTACGACCCGGTCCTCAGACTAGACCTACCGACCGATTGCCATACAATAGCGTATGCAGACGACCTCACACTTGTAGTTAGAGCAAGAAGCAAGGAGGAACTCATAGAAAAAACGAACAATGCTCTGCAACAATTAGAGGAATGGATGCAGAGAATACAGACGTAAAGTGTAGGAGTTTGAGGGACATGTTCAAGATTTTAAGAAAAGAGGAATGTTTTGAAGCAGTTAATTAATTTAAGCATTCAATGAAAACTGTTCAATCGGAATTTGCAGCAAACGAGATATCCGTTAAGAAGCATCCAACCTCAAGCATTGTAGAATATGTATCCACAATTGAAAACAAATTTTATACTTTTGACTGCAATATTGAATGATGATTCATACGTCAACGTGCCGAAAAGAGTGAAATTCATGGCAGTATGCGTGAAGGCAAATGATTTCGATCATGGTTGTGATAAAACACCATGGAAAACAATGCGTTTAACTTGGGTCAATGAGGAGCAGTTAGCAGAATTTGTCAGTGATGTTCCAAAGCATACAGCATTCAAGTATAAGCTGAAGCTGATACTTCAAGATCTTCGAGAAATAGACACAAAAACTGAGGAATTTGTTCCAGCAGGTCGAGAGAAAAAGAAGTCACAAATTTAAATTGATCTTGATAGAATTCTTGTTATAGTGTCCACAATATTAGCATGTATATTGATGAGAATTGTACAAGAAATTATTGTAGAGGACAATAAAAAATGGATAATTTGGTTTAATTAAAAATATTCGCAAATTGAATTTCAATTAATTTTTTCCACCTATAAATATATGAAAGAATTACAACTTGTTATCAGTAAACGTTGAAACGCACCAATCAACGTTATCAATTACGGAAAAGCCGTGCAAACAGAAAATTCAATTATTAGGCCGGAAGTATTAATCAGTTGGCCTTGAAATGTGTTTATCGAACTAACGGTCATCGAAAAACTCAGGCCAGCAATTTCGTAACCAAAACCGCAGAGTATCGGTTATTGTATTATCTGCTTTGCGAACATGGGAACTGTTGCATATTTTGGAATATTCTCGAATGTTCTTGTGTTATCATATTAGAGCTATAAAAGTAGTTGGGATGTGCGGCGAACGTTAGTTAGTCGTCAGACAGTGAAGCAGTGATCAGTTAGATATCTTCAGTTATTTTTCGTTTTGTGTTTGTGAATCTATTTCTAGATAAAAAGTAAGTTTTTCATAAATTTTTTATTAGGTGATGTAAGTGTTTTTTTCAGTTAAATTGGAATTAATGTTTTCATGTTCGGTTTTTGAGTGTTGTTAGTTTGGGCTTTTCAGATGAATTCAATTGAGTAAATGTTTTTAAAGATGAAGTTATTTTCACGTTTTTTACGTTTGGTTTTTTGCGTTTTCGTTTTTCGTTCAATTTGTAATTCAAGCGACTTAATTGTTTTCGAATTACAAAACTCTATTTCAACATTTTTGCGTGTTTTCATTATGGCAAAAACTTTTCATTTTGTTTTTCTTTTCAAATGGATCTACAAAAATTAAATGTAACTTCAATTGTGGAGATGAAGCCAACCACCAAATTGATTGATTTGCCTGTGGGGACGCCGCAGAGAATATTTCATACCAAAATCGTTAGAGGGAAATTTGGTGAGGTGGTGTTGGTAAATTTGGGGAAAGAAATCACCCTTTTTGGGGTTGAGTAATACGGGGATAGCTAATCCAGCTACATCATTCGAGATTATAGAAAGTAAAGTTAGTATTGTTGTTTTTCATTTGTCGCCGTTTTATCATATATCATTTCCAGATACTTATATACCTTCCCTGATCGCAACAGCAACACTTTTCTTCAAGTTTCCCGATGAACCTCTTCTCATCAAGGTTCCTCCAGTTCATCTACCACACTACTTCAAGTTTCCGTTTGCAGCGTTCCTGCAGTTTCAGCAAGTATCCATTTGCGTGTCTGCTGCGCATCACCGCCACCGCCGCCTTCGACATATCACTATTCATATAAATTCACGTAAGTTGAAATATTAGTCAAAAAATAAATGGTGTTTTCAAAAACTTTATCGCAAATTGATAAATTACTTGACGTGATCGAGTTCCATTGCACGAACGTCTTCAAATTTGATTAGTAAACATATTAGAAAATGCGAGTTGGCGATGAAAGAAATAAAATTTTCAGTTGGGAAAAAAATGAAAATCGTTAGTAAAATTGGGAAATTGAAACTTATTAGATACATAATGAATGTTATGAAAAATGATAAATACATTGGATCGGGGTTGAAACGAAGCAGTTAAGTTAAATGGGAAAATGTTAATGCAATTTTCAATGATAGAGTGAGGACGGGTGTAATTATAAATTTGGGGCACAAAGAAGTCCGAACATTTTTGAGTGATGCACATTTTCTTTTTAAATCAAGAATTTCCAAAATGTTGAAGGACATGCAATGCCTCAAAGTGAACATGACGTTGTTGGGGGATTTCATCAAAAAGTCAAATGACGGCGAAATAGTCGATCGAAAATTTTTCAATACAATACCATTTCAATCATTGATTCGGGTACGGATTTGATTGATTGGTATAATCAGCATGTTGTGGATGTTATTCAATTTGAATAAACTCGATGAATTTCAGGAGTGTGACTCTGGCTGGGCATTGAGTAAAATTCTTTAGCTTGAAATAGCAATCAACAAATTCGAAATAGGCAACGGTTCAAAATTCATATGGTTACCTAATGAAATTCAAAGCAAACGTGCATGTGTCAATATTGATAACCAAAATGATGCATGTTTTTTTAGAGCAGACCTGAGTACTTTGTACCCTCCCAAAGGGAACGTTTCACGTACTTCTTCATATCCAAATTATGCTATGATTTTGAATACAGAGGGTTTGGAAATCCCTATGAAAATTACTCAGATTTTTAAAGGAAACAAAATATTTCAGTAAATGTGTATAGTTTAGAAATGAATGTTATCAAAGAAAAGACATCTGACGAAGTAGTATCTGCACGATTAACCAAAAATATAATGATTAAACATGTTAATTTGTTATTAGTTCCAGATAAATATTTCCCTAAATTAAACGAATACGACGCTTTGCCTTGGAATACAGATAATTGAATATCATTATTGCTGCATTAAGAATATGTCTAGATTGCTTTCAATTCAATTGATCAAGTTTAAAGTTAAAAATTATTTTGTAGCAGATGTTTGAATTATTTTCATAGCGAACAAAAATTGAATGAACATATTGTCTTGTGTGAGACTATTAACGAGTGCAAAATTTATTTCCAAAATTTGATCATGTAGAATTTCGAAATTATGTATATAAAAAAAGGTCCATTTTGTTTCATATGCTGATTTTGAATTTTGAATGGTCTCTCGAAAATTGCAACGTGAAAATATCGGATAAATCAACAAAATATCAAAAGCATGAAGCGTTCAGTGTAGGCTACTACTTGAAATGCTCTTATGATGAAAGATTGTTCAAGTTCAATAGCCATGGGGGTGACGTTTGCACGCAATGGTTTTCAGATGAAATGGCTAGCATTGCCAAATTTGTTGAATCAAAAATTAAAAATATTGTACCAATGATATGTAATACTGATATTGTTAAAGCCAGGATATGTCATATTTGTGAGAAAACTTTTGTAAAGAAGGTCATCATTGTTAGGGACCATTGTCACTTTTCGGGGTTGTTTAGGGGTTGGAATCATCAGAGTTGCAACCTTGCCTTCAAAAAGCTTTTTATGGCACCCATTATATTTCACAATCTTTCCGGGTATGACTACCGTTTTATTATACGGGATGTAGCAGAAAGAGAATGTGTGAGCATACATGCCATCAACAAAGAGAAATTCATTTCATTCACTCAATACGATAATGAAACTAGCATTGAATTCAGATTCATAGATACATATCGTTTTATGAGAGCCAGTCTCGATGAGTTGGTTTCCACAAAAGATGTAAAAAATCTGAAAATTTTGAAAAAATAATTTGCACAATTAGATGATGGAAAATTCAAACTTCTCTCTAAGAAATGTGTATTTCCCTACGATTATGTTGATAATATAGAAAAACTCCTTGACACTGAGCTACCCTCCAAAAATAATTTTTACAATAAGCTCAAAGACACCGAAATTATTGATGCGAAGTATGCTCACGCTCGAAATTTTTGGCAGCAATTTGATATCAAAATTTTGGGGGATACAGCGAATTATACATGGGAACAGATATATTGCTTTTGGCAGACGTTTTCGAAAATTTTCGTGAAATTGACTTGAAAACTTATGGGTTGGATCCAGCATGGTACTATACCATACCGGAATACACGTGGAATTGTATGCCTAAATATACAAAGTGTAAATTACAAATTTTAAAAGACGTTGATATGTTCATGTGTGTGGAAAAGGGTATACGGGGCGGTATTTCAGTTTGTTGTAATAGATATTCGAAAGCCAATAACAAGTATATACTTACATACAATCCCACGCAGCCGTCCAAATTTTTCATGTATTTTGATGTAAAAAATCTTTATGGGTGGGCGATGTCGCAGTACCTTCCTTATGGTGGGTTTCAATGGGCAGATACCAATATTGATGTATTATCAATACCTGACGATGCCAATGAGGGATACATTCTAGAAGTAGATTTGGAATATCGACAATACTTGCATGACAAATATAAAGATTTTCCGTTTTGCACAAAACATCGCATAACACCTTGTTCAAAATTATCAAAATTAAAGGCAATCACGTATGATAAAAATGGATATATTTCACACTATCGGAATTCAAAACGAGCTTTAGAACATGGATTAATATTGAAAAAAATATATTCATAAAGTATTGAAATTCAAACAATCCGCGTGGTTGCGTTCATATATTGAGCTAAATACTCGATAAAAAACTGCAGCTACTAGTTCTTTTGAAAAAAATCAATTCAAGTTAGCCAATAATGCTATTTTTGGTATAACAATGGAAAACATCCGATTTCACCGAATCGTAAAATGAGTGTCTCATTTCAAGTCCTCGATTTCATAATTGTACAGTTTTCGATCCAAACTCGATGGTTATTGAATTGAAAAAAGCTGATCTTATATTTAATAAACCCATGTATGTGGGGATGGCAATTTTGGATTTATCAAAAACATGTATGTTTCAATTTCATTACGAATTTATGCTACCCACTATTGGTGTGGGAAAATGTAAGTTACTGTATACCGATACAGATAGATTCATTTATGGTGACGGATATGAAGAAATGATCAAAAAACACATTTCCAAAGGGCCCCGCACTTTTTGCTATATAAAATGGTGTTCTGTCAAATGTTTAAAATTTTTGGTATTTTGTAGGAGTCGGTTTATTTGAGAAATATATCCAGGCCCAACTCGATCCTATGACTAGTTTTCGAAATACAGAGTGTTGAAGTTGGGAAATGGCGACTTAGCCCTATCTTGTATCTCTGGAGATAATCAATCTATTTGATTTTTTTGCATGCAGTATTTTGAAAATATCCTTTGGCAACTCTCCTCCCCAAAAAACGTTAAGAACTCTTTTCCGTTACAGATGTTTCAGATCTAATTCAACCGGAAATTATGAACCTCGGTCCAAAATTGATTTGAGTTTCAGGACAATATCTTTGATATTTGTTTGTTTTCGTGAAATGAATTCAAAGTTATGAAATATTTCAGAGTAGACTAGACCAAAAAGGGATACCACTAAGGGAAAAAAAACGCGCAGGTAACTCTACCTCTTGGGAGTTGTGGAAACGAGTTTGAATATTCAATATAATATACGGATTTTTGTCACATAATGAGAACAATAATCATCAAATACATGATGTGAAATGATTCATCATTAGTACACTATCAATTCGTGTAGTTCATATAGCCTATTCCTTCGAAAAATATCTCAATTTTTCCGGAGCGATAAAATATAAATAGGCCACATAGTTCAGGAGCACAAAATGAAAAAACGAAGTGGGTAATTAGATTCTTCCGTCATTTTCATTATCATGAAGGTAATATTCAAATCATGTCATTATTGCAAAAAAGTTTTACCTGACAGTATCAGTTTCAACTCGAAGTACAAAGTACAAGAAAAAAACAATTTCCGTGAGGTTATAAAAGTATGCATTTTTTCAAGCTCGACAATGTTTTCTGAATCCATCAAAAACTAGTCATAGAAAAAAGCTGAAAAGGACCCCGCACACCTTATATGGGAAAATGGCTCTCCGTCAAATTTCTTGAATTTTTGATATGTTGTAGAATTGATAATTCCGATGAAATGTTTCATCGGACGCAACACGATCCTATGACTAGTTTTCGAGATACAGGGTGTTCAATATGAGAAACATTCACTTTTCATCACTCTGTATCTGCCAAGTTACGATTTAGTTCGGATTTATCTTTTGTGGGATCATCATCACATCCGTGTATGATGAATTCATGAGAAATTCATTTCCAAATCTTTCCGTAGTACAGGGCGATTTCACTTGAAAACAATGCTATTTTGAGACTTTCATAATTTAGTTGTTTTATAAAGAGAAAATGCAAGAAAAGGTAGAATTATCACATAATATTATAAATTCATTTCATCTAGCATCACAGTTGATACAATTCATACAAGGTGATTCACAAATATGGAAACATAACGAATTTTGTTTTTTGGGACACCTTGTAGTAATAAACCAACCTAAAATGACAAAATTCACTTGAAGAATGTTAAATGATATGTTCCATCGTATACAGAGTCGAATGATATCAATTGGAAAAATTAGTTATACTTTAATAAATAAAAACCTTGATTTTTTAAATCACCCTATATCTCATAAGGGAGTCCAAAAAGATAGCGATATTTTTTCATGGGAGAACTCGAAATACTTCCATCCATATTGTACAAAATTTTCAGCGGAATCCTATGACGGGTTTTTCATATACAAGGCGAAAAATGTATTTTCAGTCCAGTTTTCGGCGGGTTTGCTGTAGTTCTTCCTCGTCCGGCCGCTTTTACTCGAAATAAGAATATTTCAATAAAATAGTGATCAGTTATTATACCGTTCAATAGCGTACCGTATCCCTCGAAAAAAAGCCATAACTCGAATTATTATCTGCATCAGCATCGTCTAGTAGGCGATTCAATGGAAAAGTTATTTTTTCATGCTTAGTGTTTCTCAGAAGTTATATTATACTTATTACATCCACAGAAGTTCGTTTTTTCGAATTTTCACTCTATAAAACAATAAAATAGTGAAAGTCTCGAAATAGCATTATTATCAAAGGAAATCGCCCTGTACTACAAAAAGATTTGGACATGAATATATCATGAATTTGTCGCATAACGAAAATACCACATAGGATAAATCAGAAAAAAATCATAATTTGTATGTAATTATTTCTATCGGCTTATACAGATATATATATTAAATCAAATTCTCGGCATATTTTTACACCAAATTAACGTTTTATGGTTCAATTATGTTCTTGTATCTTCGAATCGTATATATGTTTGTATATAGTATATACCCCCTTTCAGAGAACGTTTTTCTTTCTTTTTCTTGTATTTGAAACATCATCTGAATCATCTTCGAATACCTACTGATTAATATATTCCTCTTATTTCGTAGTAGGCATGGAGAACAATTCAAAGAGGATAAAATCAACAAAATTCTTATGTCAATAGTCGTTTTCTTGTTGTCATAAAGCCCGAGAACTCTTTTTGGGTTATTGGACTAATTGAAGTTTCTTTTTTACTGTTCAAGTTTATGTGATTTTCAGTGTTTGTTGAACTTTGCTGAACAATATGGCCTTCGCAAATAGAGTGAGTTGTTATGTTTGTGACCGAAATGTTATTCCTAGACTCTCAATGCGTTTGAATAGAGGAGATAATATTGATGTTTTGCAAATTGCAACATATCGAAGACAAACTGCGGAAAATCCACCTATTGATATTCAGGATGATACAAAAATATGTTTCAATTGTAATAACACAGTAATGAATGACATTATTGCTATGGAAAATAACCCGAATTGCCTTCGTCTCAATGTGTTGTCCCGCGTATCAAGTCGTGCGTGCATTATTTGTAATGCTCGTCAAAATATTCAAAGACTTTCTTTGGAATGTAGAGTGGATATTTTTGTTGCTTCTGATATCTATGTCCCAGATTTCTTGAGAATTTGTGGTCACCATCTTGATCATCAAGGATTCCTTCCAAATTACTTGCATGGAGGTTTGAATTTTGTGAATAAACCATACATAATTTCCAATCTTCAACATTTTCTTCAAAGAATTAGGACATTTGCTAATAGAAACAGGCCACTCCGTAACTGGGAGGATATCAATTGTTTCACTGAAGACGAATTTAAGTATCTGACATCAATCTCAAAAAATCATTTTCGACAATTACTAGAATTTTGTGATATTGTTGAACAAGGTGGCAAGAGAAGAAATGTCGAAAGAAAACATTTGCTGACATTTTTTATCAAAATGAAACATGGAGTTTCTGATGAGTTTTTGAAAATATTGTTCAGTTATCATTCTCGACAAACAGCAAGCTTCATTATTTCTAATGTGAGATTATCTCTTTTACAAAGGTTCGTACCGAACAATATTGGATTTGATTCAATAACAAGAGAAAATTATATTAACAGTCATGTATCCCCTTATACGAATCAACTGTACAATCCCACACCAGATATTCCCAAAGCAATAGTTTATATAGATTGTACCTACAATAAAATAGAAAAGAGCAGTAACTTCCGGGTATTGAGGCAATCATACTATTTCCACAAGAATGAACACTTGGTCAAACCAGAGATCATAGTTGCCCCCGATGGATATATCTTAGCAATCAACGGGCCGTACTTCGCAGATGCTAGGAATAATGATGCAAGTGTTCTAAATCACGAATTACAAGTTGATTTGAATGGAATGAAAACATGGTTTCAAGAAGGAGATATTGTGATAGTCGATAGAGGCTATAGAGATTCAATCAATAGTCTACAAGAACTTGGCTTGCATTACTATATGCCACCATTTCTACCGCCGAATCAAAGGCAATTAACGACAAATGAAGCCAATCAGGCACGTTTAATAACCACTACTAGATGGATTGTTGAAGCTAGAAATGGACATTTTAAGTCAATTTTCAAATTTTTTCATCAACCCATAACAGCAATACATGCTGCGAAGCTACATGACTATTACCTGATTGCTGGTTCTCTTATAAATAAATTCCATCCATTGATAAATTTGCCTGGAACGTTGGATACGGCCACACAGATGTTGGTTGATTCCGATGATGTCAACATTGTTCAGGCACGAGCTGAAGCTGAAAACCTCCGAACTAGGAATGGTCGATGGATTCGTTTAAATCAATATCATATACAATCGTTTCCTCGCCTTGATATTGAATATTTAAAATTACTAACTGGAACATATCATTTACACTTGGCTGCGTCATATATCCAAGATACAACTCGTAGAGATGGTGAAGTAGACAACATTTTAGAAGTCGATGAGTTACATGGGGAACCCAATTTCCTAAGATTCAGAATATTTTCTCGGTTCAGGAATGCTGCTAAACACATGCTTTGGGTTGTTTTCACTGAAAGCGGTGACGAAAATCTAGAAGATCCTGCTCTCCCCATTACGGGGTATTATTGTACTTGTAAGTCCGGTGCTAGGACTTTAGGAACTTGTGCGCATGTTGCGAGCGTGATATGGTTTTTGGGGTACGCTAGATATCAAGAAACATACATTTTCCATCCAATCGTCTTTTAGATTCCATAGGAGATGCTGCAAATAGAATGCTTCAAGAGGACATGGATATCGGTCCAGAAATAGTTTTGATAATGTTTTTTGACTAGGGAAAAATTCAGTTATCCATCATGTATTTTCCTTGTTGTATTGTCATGCACATGCTCGTGCCAACCCAATATATATCTATATATATATATATATATATATCTATATATATCTATATATATATATATATATATATATATATATATATATATATATATATATATATATATATAGAAGTAAATAGAGTGATTTATGTTTTGATTCCGAGAGAGGTTTCCCACTCATCAGGACAGCTTTATAGTTGCTCTGTGCTATTGTTGTAGAAATGCTCAAAATGTCAAAATCATAGTAAACCTCATTTTCACGCAAGTATAGATTCGAAACCCGACACCAGAGGGAGTATCCCTTATCTTGAATTCCCAATAGCCATGGGATACATATTATGTGTGCCATCTGGCAAGGCCGTACAAGTTGTTATGAGTTGAAATAATGTTGATTTCACTTCGCTGAATTCCTTACTTTTACGTTTTGAATAAATATCAAATAAGTATCTTCTCAATCACATCAGGAGACTTCAATGGATAGGTAGAGTGGCCATTTATTAGCGTAAAATAGTGAAATATATGGACTTTTTCACAAATTGTTCGCCTTGTATATAAAAAACCTGTCATAGGAATTTGATGAAAATTTTGTACGATATGGATGAAAGTATTTCGAGTTCTCCCGTGAAAAAATATCGCTATCTTTTCGGACTCCCTTATGTTCTCGGGCTTTATGACAACAAGAAAACGACTATTGACAAGAATTTTGTTGATTTTATCCTCTTTGAATTATTCTCCATGCCTACTACGAAATAAGAGGAATATATTAATAAGTAGGTATTCGAAGATGATTCAGATGATGTTTCAAATACAAGATAAAGAAAGAGAAATGTTCTCTGAAAGGGGGTATATACTATATACAAACATATATACGATTCGAAGATACAAGAACATAATTGAATCATAAAACGTTAATTTGGTGTAAAAATATGCCGAGAATTTGATTTAATATATATCTGTATGAGCCGATAGAAATAATTACATACAAATTATGATTTTTTTCTAATTTATCCTATGTGGTATTTTCGATATGTGACAAATTCATGATATATTCATGTCCAAATCTTTTTGTAGTACAGGGCGATTTCCTCTGATAATAATGCTATTTTGAGACTTTCACTATTTTATTGTTTTATAGAGTGAAAATTCGAAAAAACGAACTTCTGCGGATGTAATAAGTATAATATAACTTCTGAGAAACACTAAGCATGAAAATATAACTTTTTCATTGAATCGCCTACTAGACGATGCTGATGCAGATAATAATTCGAGTTATGGCTTTTTTTCGAGGGATACGGTACGCTATTGTACGGTATAATAACTGATCACTATTTTATTGAAATATTTTTATTTCGAGTAAAAGCGGCCGGACGAGGAAGAACTACAGCAAACCCGCCGAAAACTGGACTGAAAATACATTTTTCGCCTTGTATATGAAAAACCCGTCATAGGATTCCGCTGAAAATTTTGTACAATATAGATGAAAGTATTTCGAGTTCTCCCATGAAAAAATATCGCTATCTCTTTGGACTCCCTTATGAGATATAGGGTGATTTAAAAAATCAAGGATTTTATTTATTAAAGTATAACTAATTTTTCAAATTGATATCATTCGACTCTGTATACGATGGAACATATCATTTAACATTCTTCAAGTGAATTTTGTCATTTTAGGTTGGTTTATTACTACAAGGTGTCCTAAAAAACAAAATTCGTTATGTTTCCATATTTGTGAATCACCTTGTATGAATTGTATCAACTGTGATGCTAGATGAAATGAATTTATAATATTATGTGATAATTCTACCTTTTCTCGCATTTTCTCTTTATAAAACAACTAAATTATGAAAGTCTCAAAATAGCATTGTTTTCAAGTGAAATGAATTTCTCATGAATTCATCATACACGGATGTGATGATGATCCCACAAAAGATAAATCCGAACTAAATCGTAACTTGGCAGATACAGAGTGATGAAAAGTGAATGTTTCTCATATTCAACACCCTGTATCTCGAAAACTAGTCATAGGATCGTGTTGCGCCCGTTGAAACATTTCATCGGAATGATCAATTCTACAACATATCAAAAATTCAAGAAATTTGACGGAGAGCCATTTTCCCATATAAGGTGTGCGGGGTCCTTTCACAACTTCTGATTAACAATATTTTAAATTGAATAATGAAAAAAAAAATACAGACATAACGGTCATAATTCCAAAATACAGAGTGATGAAAAATAATGTGGTTTTCTGTTATTTTTGTGTGGTTTACATTGGTTTTAGAAATACTTACACCCTGTATGCTCTAGTTTCCTCAATGACATATCCTCAAAAACTGGAATGAATACAGTTTATCAACTCAAACATACAAGGAGGGAGAGAAAACTCAAGCGAAATTTATTACGGTATACCACAGCATTTGTGAATCGCCTTGTAGGATTCAGACATGGGATGATATCACATGAAGCGATAACAAGATGAAATGTGATATTTTTCATCCTGTAAGTGTTTTCAAACCATATAGCATCAATATTTCGAAATTCGAAATATCGCAAGAGTATGAATTGAAATCACCCTGTTACGGAAAAGAGTTCTTGAGATTTTTTGGGGAAAAACTAGTCATAAGATCGTGTTGGACCCGGACATATTTCTTAGAGAGACCGACTCTTACAAAATACAAAAAATGTGGAACATTTGACTGAACGCCATTTTATATAGCAAAAAGTACGGGGTTCCTTTGATACGTCTGATTATTCGAAAGATATCGAGTACAGCATATCACTTGTGAATACGAAGGTACCTGGGTTAATGAAGGATGAAGCAAATGGCAAAATTATCACACAGGGTTGCGTTAAAAAATGTACACTTACAAAGTGCAGGGAGGTAAATTATGTAAAAAGGCAAAAGGAGTAAAATCAAATGTGAAAAATAAATTAACATTTGAAAATTACGTGGATTGTTTGAAAAATTCCAATCAAAAGAATATTACACAATGCACAATCAGATCATTTGCTCATAACGTTTTTAGTATAGAGCAGGCAAAAGTGGCCCTCAGTCCGTATGACGATAAACGTCATCTTATCCCTAAATCATTTGATACATTACCGTAATTTTTTTTCATTTGTACTAGCACTGTTCCACTCACTTGTTGTTTGAAATAACAAATCAAGAAGATTGTGGCCTTTATTTGTATGCATGGAAAGAAGTAAAATTTTGTTGATAATACACATACACACACACACACCCACATCCACATCTGAAAGCACCATTTTTCTGCTAATATTCGAACAACTTGTTTATAATTCAAATATATTTGTATGTTATATGAAAAATACAATGGACCTTTATTCCAAATTGCGCAGTTATCTACGCATTAAATCCTAATGGTGCCAGGATGTCGTCGACTCAAGGTTATTCTGCAGCGCAATTCAAGTTGTTTATTGGAGACATTGAAGACAGAAGACGTCCAGTCAGCATCTCCAAAAGTATATATGTGCCTCCAGGAATCGACGCATCACTTTTCTACTTCCAGCGTTAGTCCGTGCAAGTTCACGTAAAATTATTGTATTTAAGAATACTATTGTTTTGTGAAATAAAGTTTATTTTTAAAAACGGGTTTGAGTGGATTCCAATCTAACATGTATATAATATTTTTTTTGTTGCTGTATTTTAGAAAAGGTATTTTTAATATAGAAAATATCAAAATTATTTCCTGCGTTTTATTACAATATTTCGTTTAAAAAAAAATTAATTCTATAGGATAGCGTTGAGCAAAAAAAGGTAAGTTGAAAATGTTTTTGAATGTCTGCAAATTAATAACATTATTATTAAACACACATAATTTCTTTTTTGCACTTCCGGGACTAAAGTGACAACTTTAGTCCCGTATAACAGGGACTAAAATGTATCTTTTAGTCGCTAGGGAGATAAAGTTGCATTTCAAATTTTGTTGACACTGTTGCTATAACGTTACCTACTAAGAAATCCAAGTACCTTGTTTATAGAACTCATCAAAATTATTAATTGCATCAATATTGAAAGTTATGATACTGGGAAGTGCAAAAAATAGCGTACATGCCTCAGGACTAAAAATATATTTTATCCCTTATGTGATTATTGGCCCTCGTGCTCTACGAGCCCTCAGGCAATAAACATCACGTGCGGAATTAAAACATTTACTTTAGTCCCTTGTTATATAATATACTATTTCTTATTTATTACATAAATCATATACAAATTTTTGTATATAGTAAAGCATTAGCCAACATACTATCTAAACATGAGGCTTGACAAAAACCTTTTTAAACTTTTTCCAAACTTAAATTAGTTTTTTCATCACGTAACCATGATTGAATGATATCAAAAACACCTCGATAATCGTCACGAAAGTTCATGGCATCCAGCATAGCGATACGGTCAGACAGCACTCCAATGTGTGAATTGAGAATGTCGTTTACATCTTGTTGAGACAACTCCATGTTCGTGGTGTCCTTGGAAATGGAAATTTGTTTGGTATGACTTTCGATGTACTGTGTGATGTAAATGTAATACCCGCAACGTATTGTGATTGGATCATACTCATCTATATACTCATCGATTTGTGATTGAAATAAATTTGCCTTAATTTCTTGCAGGATGTTAATAAAGGTTGCCCATTCAAAAGAGGCAAAGTTGATGGAAAGAATGGAGAACTGTTGCTTCAAAATTATGCATGGGCTTAAATCTCTGGATGGACTTAGACCACATCAAATTTCGTAGGATGGCATGGGAAAGACCATCAACATCAACGGATGTTCGTTCCGAGCTCCTTTTTCGTATTGCTCCAATGCTCTGTCGATGGTATTTAGAGTTTTGTTGTAATCTTCTTCATCACTACTACACATTAATTCAACTTTGCTGATGTAACCACTATCGAGAGACATTTTCGTTTTCAAAGTGAATATTTGTCTGTGCTTGCATACGCTTCAGATCACGTAGCCAATTTTAAAATTGTTGATGCATGTTTGCTCACTGCGAAAAAATAATTGAAAGACCACTCGGAATTATATGATTTGTGTTTGTTTTCCATAAGATTCTATACAAAATTAACGTTTTCGATCCAACTGTTATGTTTGTTATTTAAATCAAGCCATTTAACGTAAATTTCTTTTCCTTTTTTCCTCAGAACATTTTCCACAAGATATATATCTGGATTTGCAGTTTTTCGTAATTCTTCCTCATGCAAAGCACCCTTGATAGGAGCACCCTGCATAACTTCCAGCATGAAGGTGGCGGGGTTGCTTATATTGACTTTGATGATTTTGAATAATTCCGTAGTCCCATTGGGTGTGTAACCCTTTTCGAAAACGTGCTTTGCCTTACTGATTTGCACAACATCGTCGACTTTGAATTATCTTGGTCCAGCTATTTTCAAGTGGCTGTACGTTGATTTGAGAATTTGTTTCTCGTTGGATTTATCAATTTCCGAAGGTTTCATACCCGTCTTTAAATGACGTGTATCATTGAAAGATTTTGTGATTTCAGGTAATATATTCAGCCACACGAGTCCACACGAATTTCGAGAAACAATCCATAACGACGAATGAGTTTGAAATTACGATTTTGATGGGCGTACGGTCTCATTTCAGCCAAGTCCATTTGAAATAAATCATATAAGCCTTTAATGATGGTGCGACTTCGAGGAAAATTTTTTCTAATTGGTTTTTGCAGTTCACGGACAAATTGAATCTTGTCTTTGGAAGCCATCACACATATTTGATGACGAAACTGCGAAACATACTAATTTATTATGGTGATGTAAACGCTACATTTCGTGTTTCAGTAATCTCCTCGACATCAGATATTACATTCACTATATCTGAATTAATTTTGGTGATTTGCTGTGAAACATCAATTCGAAACTGGTTTAACTCATTCTTGGTTAGCAGCATTTCCTTAAGCCTAATATCCCATTTCAAATTTTGTGAATGAATCGAATCGGTTATTTAAGAAATTTTTTTCAACAAATCTTCACGAATATTTTCAATATCAGTTTTGTATTGTTGGTTGAATTTTTCGAAAAATAACTTTTTTTCACTATAGCGTACCTCACTCATTTGCGTTATTTGAATAAAATTACAAGTAAGTGTTTGAGTTTTCTTTTCTAGATAAATTTTTGTTGCATTAAATTCATTTTCAATTTCATGATGCATCTTTGCCATTTTGTCACTCAGTTGAACTATTTCCGAATGGTGTTGTTCACCTTGATGTTGTATAGTTGCAGCAATTTTCCTATCGATTTCATCCACATATTGTTTATTGGCAGCATCAGTATTATTGGTGTAGGGCTCTTTACATTAATCAATTTCAAATTATCAAATTCAATATTACCATCTAGAGTGTGCAGAAAACCGCCTCCAGAGGACGTAGGTGATTTTGCTTTTTATCACCGGTGTTGCTGTCGCTACGTCCAAACTTATCGATAAACATTTTGAAAATGTGAATGTATGAAGAAACGCACGCCATCTTAAAGAATTATATTTGCCTCTTTGAGTTCACTCATAATGGCAATAATCTCATAGTCATGTGAAGTATTTCTAGCATCCCGAGAGGATATCAATAATTTGAGACGTTCGCATAGCTCGTTGGGATCATCCCAATGAAAAAACTCCATACGCTTGGTATTGAATGTCATTTCAAGAGATATTTTGAGCAAACCGCTACCTTTTGCTACAAGGTCGGGTGATTTAGGTAAACTGGTACGTGTTGATATTTTACGTTGATTTCGTATAGGGAAACATCGATTTCATATATACCAGGTGTTTCTTTCCACTGATATCCACCCATTTTAATGTATCCGCTGCCTTTGTCGAAATCTATTTCTTTATAACCTAGGAACCATTTTGAAGATATGCCATCTTTGTCATTACTCCAATGTTTTATAATGTATATCTGAGTCATTGTAGAATATTGATCGAAATATTCCTGTAAGTTCATCCATATCTGATGGAAAGCTCTTATCTTGTTCGTCTTGTATGCCTACGCTGAAGGTGCCATCATCATCATCATTATCATCTGTACCTGCAACATGTTCAAAGGATTGAAATGGAGTCGTTTCGAGGGATTCAGATGGAGTCGTTTCACGCTCTTCCACTTTCTCCTGTTTGAGTTCAGATTTTGCCTCACTTTTCATTGGAGTAGTAGCAGATGGCGGCGGCGGCATTGCTGCTATTTTTCTCAATGGAACAGATACAGGTTTAAAGAATTTTTGCAGCGACTCATCTTCTTCGGATCTCCTCAATTTCAAAGCCAAATTTTTTTTTTTTTCGAATAGCTTTTGCAATTTCATTGACTTTAGTCTTTCGAATAACATCAACTTCTTTGCTCAACGATTTCATGGTGATAACTGTGTGATACATCAATTGATTTGGCTCCGTGAGGGCTTATTATATCTTCATTTTCCCTGAACGGATAATAGCCCAACCCCTTAACTTTTCCCAGAATTTCTTGAACCATTTGATATTTGGGTTGGTACTAAGATTTTGAATAAACGTAGATGTTTTCGAATTTGGCTCCATTCGGGTGGAATAACAGTGTTATGATAGCATTTGTCTTTCCACAACCACATGGCCCACAAATAATTGCACGAAACGAATTCGGAAATAATTTACCGTGCTTTCCAATCATACTACTATTGAGGCCTTCATTCAAAAAATCAAAATTTTCAATAGGCACTGTCTTTTTAAACGACTTCCATGATGTTATGAAAAAACACGAGCGCGCCACGGTTAAAAATAAATGCATTAGAGGTATCTTTCATCATTTTCAATGTTGACTTACTCTGGTGCAGGTCAATTCACTCATCAATAAGCTCCCATTCGAATTACATCTACCAGGTTATTCGTTTTGCGGACCCGGCACTGAATTGAAAAGGAGATTACAACGTGGAGAAACTGGCGTGAATCCTTTGGACGAAAGCTGCAGAGTCCACGATATTGCATACTCTCAATCCGACTCCCTAGAAGACCGTCATAAAGCAGATAAAGTGCTGGAAAATGAAGCTTGGGAACGAGTTAAATCTAAAGACGCAAAATTGGAGGAATGGGCTGCAGCTTGGCTTGTTACTTCCACCATGAAAGCGAAACGTAAGCTTGGCATGGGCGTGTCCGTTCAACGTGACTTGCTTCAAAAAATTGTTGAAAATTGAAAACACTATCATACCAATATTAATAGTGCTTTAGCTTTGCGAGCTGCTAAAATTGCATTGAGTCAAGCTGGAGGACGTAAGAAAATACGAATAACTAGAATAACTCCATTTGATACAAAATCTGGAGGAATCCTACCCCTCATACCTATATTTGCTGCCTTTTCGGCTTTGGGTTCGTCAGCAGGTGGAGCGAGCATCATTGCAAAAACCGAGACGCAAAAAATGCCAAAAAGAAACTCGTAGAAGATCAATGCAATAATAAATCCATGGAACATTTGCGTTCCGGTTTGTACCTACGAAAAACCCTTCGAGGATTTGGATTGTTCCTGAAAAAACAACATAAACGCAATGGACAAGGCCTTTACCTGAAAAAGCAAAAAAACTGCTAAACAAGCTACCCCATAGAGCATTACATGATTCGGAAATTCGAGAGTGTGCTCGACAACTGAAAATACCGCATTTTCGTGGAGTCTTCATGCGTGGTACGTTGTTAACTAGTGGTTCTTGGCTGCGAGAATGCGCTGTATTGAATTTGGATCCTCACTTGAATGCGGGCACTCATTGGGTAGCTCACAATAAAAACGGCAATGCTGCACAATATTTCGATTATTTCGGCAATCTCAAACATCCAATGTAATTGGCAAGATATTTTGGGAGGGGTGTAAGAATTACATATAATAATAGTCAATATCAAAATTACAATCAAAGTGTCTGCGGATATTTCTGCCTAAAGTTTCCACTTCATAATGTCCACCGCTGAAATGCATCAATCTTTGGTTAAAATGCATAAATATAAATCATTGCGAGATTTCACTGATACTCAACTGCGAGCTTTGTCAATCGAATATTTAATTAGGAACGTAGGAACTTGAGTTGCTGGATATATGGCACAGATTACCAAAGGACTACAAAAATCGATTCGCTTTCCAGATTCATCTACCATGTTTCATTCATTATCAAAATAAGTTTGGACTGTCAACCGCATCACTAAAAGAAGCAGAGTATCATGGACCAGTTAGCGCGCAGTTTGAATGTTATTATTGTAAGAATAAATGATTTTACATCCAAGTTGTTGTTCATTATTTAAGTTAGGTCGCTTCCAACACAATATCAGTCACGTGTATGATATTGACGTTAACGAGTTGTTCTTCAACGCTTTTCATCGATTTTAATCCGCCAATTCAATTGGATTCTGAATACAGTTTGGTTTCGCTCAGCTTCCATTCATACAACAGTATACCTAACATTGAAGAAGGTACAAAATTCTACTACTTTGAAAACGGCGGCAAAACTAAACAGAGTATCGATATCCTTGCTGGCTCTTACGAAATTGGTGATGTTGAGGCTTTGATCAGCAAACACATCACAGCCAAAACGAACAAGGAAAACCCTGAGGAATTTTCTACCTCAAACCGAATAATATTACGCTAAAAAGTGAAATATTCTGACTTAAATACTCAATCGATTTCCTACCTGAAAACAGATTAGCTCGCATTTTAGGGTTTTCTTCTACTCTTCTCAAACCTAACTTGCATTACGTATCAGATCTACCTGTAGATATCATTAAAGTACGCACCATAAACATAGATAGCAACATTACATTTGGAGCATTCTAAAACGAACCACCATCCCATATGATATACAAATTTGCTGTTGGTGTTGATCCTGGTTACGCAATTGACAAAACACCTAACCATTTTATTTATCTGCCAATTGCTCATAGAGACGAAATAAACAATATTACGCTGCGAGTGAATTTTTCGTTCGGAATTGAAGCGGAAGTATGGTGCTAACTATTCATAAGAATAACTCACCACCATACCCCACCTCAGTCTTCACCAAGACCTTCAACGTGCGTCAACTACTGTCACCGAAAAATAAAGTATTTTTCGAATCTCTCGGTTATCATGTTGTCCATCAAGTGTTTCAACATTTTCCGAAAACCACATACATACATACAAAAGGTGGAATGGCGGACATACTACCCATATGTCAAGTCCTTTCGCAACAATGATGTCACTGAAATCAACAACAATCAATTTGACGCTTACAATGCTTTGTACGATAGTCTGCTATTCATCAGTGGAAAAGTTGTGAAAACCAAAGGAGATGGCCGTGTAACATTCGTAAACAATACTGGCGCTTTCATGTTTCAATCTGCTAGTTATGAACATAGCGGTAAGGAATTGGAGACGGTTCGTGAAGTTGGAATTGTTAGTAGTTTCAGAGGCTTTCTCACCTACACCGACGAAGATATCAAGCACTTGGCCAATTCAAGTTGGACTTTTCCCAACAACGCTGGGGTTATCAACATCACTGATCTATCATTCAACATGCTCATGCCCATCAAACATTTTTTAAATATTTTCAACGATTATCAATGTGTTTTCTATGACAAACATACCATCCAATTACTACGAGCTGCAGATGTTAGCAACTGCTTCAAACTAGAGGAGACCGCTGGATCGCAGGCCGGTACAACAACAGTCAAGTTGGAAATTACAAATATTGAACTCAAAGTAAAGCGAATCTTTCCGCATGATCAAATGAAATTGCAACTCTTGAAGGCTATCGATACTCCTATTCTCGTGCCGTTCAGAAAATGGGAACTCCATATGTTGCCTGCTCTCACACAGGGTGCAAAAAATGAAATATGGGCCGTCAAGAATCAAGACTTCATCATTTCTCGAAAGTCCTCGCTATGTGATTGTATGTTTCCAAAAAGACCGTGATTACACCAAATTCAACAATGATCCAAGTATATTCGCTCATTCGAATATTACCAATGTAACACTCACTCTGAACGGTAAGAATTATCCCAAAGAGAATATGTATCTGAATTTTGCAAAGGGGATTTTTTTGCAAGTCTATTTCAACTATGCACAAATCGGTCTCAGCTACAAAATTACTAATCAACATCTACTACTGAGCTCCACCGAATTTGTCATCGATTGTTTCAGAAGGGACGAGAGCATCAAAAGTTCCACTGCTGATGTTTAACTGGAAATTGAAGCATCTGAAGGATTTTCCCAAAATACTAGAGCCTATTGCATCATTGTGCACGACACTGTTATTGAATACTTCCCACTCACCGAAATCATTAACAAATTGAACTAAACATATGCTTTTTACTTCAATATCAATCACAGAGGTAACATGATAATAGCTGTTGTAGTTATTCAAGGCTTCACCATCGAGCAACAATTCCATCCCAAGGAGATTGCCATTGGGATTGGAATTCAAAGTAGTAATTTTTTGCTGCTGCTAAACATGCAATTTTCCTCGTTGAGTAAAGAGGATCGACGTACTGCTTGTTACTTGGAGCGAAATGTTCATGGATTGTGGTATTCTTCTGGCTTTGTAGAATATCATCAATTAGATGTCATTCTCAGAAAAAATCTACATGATGTTAATATCATTTATGTACGAGGACTTGAAAAATTAGACTTTCTAATTGCAAAATTCCAACAAATGGAAGTATTGTGAACTTGGAGGATTATGATCATACGTCCCTACATTTAGCAATAACGATGGCATCTCACCTTGTATGCATCACATTCGCAACCAGACCAACTTCAATTGCAGCCTCCGAAACACAGACATTCTATACAAATGGATTTGTGATATGTTACCAAAAAAAAACTGTCTAATAAATTTTTCTATTTAAAATGTTTTTTCATCCAACCTCACTTGATGATGAAAAACGAAAACGCAAAATGGTGTGCTTTTCTGAAAACGAACAGTTTTAGAAAAACGAAACAGTGTGCTTTTTTGAAAACGCAGCGTTTCGAAAAAACGAAACGGTGTTTTTTTTTTGAAAAGGCAGCGTTTTGAAAAATCGAAACGGTGTAGTTTTTTTGAAAGTCTGATGTGATTCCTTTTCTCTGCATAGGCAAGTAGTTGCTGCATTTTCAGACGACCTGTTGTTTTTTTTTTCTCTTAAACAATACTATTGCTCTATACTTCGCTATCCCCCATTACCCCAATAACCCATTTTCCACCTAACATTTGACACATACATGCAGCAGCCATGTATTTTCTCTCAAATAATGTGTGAGACGTCCTGTATATACTATTGCTCTATACTTTGCTATCCTCAATTCACCAATTACTCATTTTCCACCTGATATTTGACAAATACATGCAGCAGCCATGTTTTTTCTCTCAAATAATGTGTGAGTCGTCCTGTATATACTATTGCTGGATACTTCGCTACCCCAATTACCCATTTTCCTCCCGACATATACATGCAGTATTTTTCCCTTGAATGATGTGTTTTGAGGCGTTCTGTATACATTAATTTTTATATACGCTATTTTATTACTACCTAATACGAACGCTCAGTGGAGTCATGGATAAAGTTGAGGGCTACAAACAGTAGGACGATGGTTCAAACCCATCATTCTCGGAAATCTTTTTCTTTTAAATTCGATTAATTCAAAAATATTCAATTGCGTGCTAGACAGACAAATCCTTATCTTTCAAACGGATCTACAGCGAAGAACGCGGAGCAGCGACGGCCGACTCCCTATCTGACTTCTACCGATCTCCTCTACCCAACTCCGAGTATTCCCCCGATGGCGTTTAGCATGCTTGACCGTACTCTGTATTTGATCTACATATGTATGAAAAAAGTGAGTACACCTCCTTATAACATGGAGAGGGAAATGAAGATAATATTGATTGTTCATTCGATGGACGTGAACACTGATTAGTGAGAAAAATTTGTGAACAAATGTAACAGCCCCATTTTCACTAATCACAACTTCATCAGCAAACTCATTGGATTTATGTATTTTAGTTGAAAAGTCAAACTTTATTGTAACATCTAGTTTTCTTTTCAATTTGAAAGTTCACTTGTCTATCGTTTTCGAAATGCAGTTATAATATCATTCCTCCTTTCGTATGAATTTTGAAGTGTACCTTGGTATATTTGAATTTTTTTTTCTAGAAATACATGTTACCCTTCAATCATTGAACGATGGACTGAAAAATAAGGAGATTGTTTCGATGTGCAAATCATCTTTGAATGTTTAATTAAAAGAGCTGGGATTTAAATTTGAAAAAGATGATAATCGAATAGCTTTGATTGAAAAAAATCATATTGTTTCACAAAGAGAATATTTTTTACGTAAATATTTTTTACGTAAATACAACAATCATATTGGCAGAGAGATTGAGTATGTGGATTGAAGCATTAGAGAACTGCAACACTGAATCCTGGACAAAATGTGTAAATCACTCATTGAAAAATGGTACGAACGAGAAAAGCTGAATCTGAAAGTGATTAAATATATTATTTTTGTTTTTCCTTTCATAAGTGGTACATGGTTCTACATGCTCGTAATATATAAATAAATGAGTGAATACATTTTTTGTTAATTATGTGTTGAGTATTTCATTACCAACTATATTTCAACTGGTGTTTTTTTACTTCTTAGCTATTCATTTATTTATCATTATACAGTGTGTCTTTGCATCCATGCACGAATAGGTAATTGAAAAAGTTTGAATACCTAAGTCTAGAAGATTCATTTCCTGTATTTTAATCATGTTTGAATGGAAACTCATTTTTATATATCAAATATTGCACTCCAACCTAATTTTCTGAACAATTTTTTTCGTTAAATGTTACATCTACAGAAATTGAATCAATGTGGATAAAATTAGAATTTGATGGATTTGTATTGTAGTAAAACTGCATTAAGCTAATTTTGTAAATTTATTTTTAAACTAGTCTTAAACAATAATTTATATCAGTCACTATTTTACAAATTTATCTTCACTGTCTGTGTCTATCTGCGAACTTTGAAACTATATTTGTAACTCTCTGTGACTATCTCTCCCGCCATCTGATATCCAGCGGCTTTATATAGTCGCATTTACAGTTCTCGATAAATCGAGTCTATCTGGCGACTTCTTAGATGTCCTTCGAACATTCGCGTTCGTTCTTTGGGAAGTCGCGTCTTTTTTACGGGTGACTCATGTGTTTGGGAGAGGAGAACTTGTTTACATTTCGAGTGTGCATTATTAATTGGATGATCAGGGCCGGTCACGAAACCGGTCTCAAAATCGTTACAGTGTCAAACGGCTGAGGAGGTATGGATAAAATAACTTCCCTGTTTGAGTGTGATTGAAATTAGAATACATCAGTAGGGACGTCAGACTTTCTAGACTGGGCAAATGGGAAAATTCCATGAAAAAATATTTGCCTCCATATTTCATTATCCTATCAAACCTGATGTCACTGGATTCGTAATAATTGGAATATACCATGTGCTAGGAATCTCACGTTGAAAGTTAAGACCTCGTTGATACTTGTCACGCACAAGTTTCGACTTCTGAGTGCTGCCGTTTGGAAGGGAACGATAGCTGGTTAACATAAAAACAATTTTAAACAGATTAATTCCTTTTCGCTTTTGTTCCTGCAGCAATAGTTTTGAAATTTGGAACATTGAATTTGCTCACAGGACGGCACTTTTTGACATTTTTGAAAAATAAAGGAAAGGAGAAAATAGGGGTTTACCCCTAATTGTGTGTTACACGGTATTTTGTTGGAGAAAAAACTCTCATTGTCTGGTGGTTCGCCATTTTCATGAATTTGAAAATGTTATTTTAGGTAATTCAGTAATTAATTTTACTCTCATTACCTACACGTTGTAATTTTATCGGAATATTTGCGACGTCATTCACTAGCGGTATGCAAGGAAAGGGAAACGAAAAAATAGACACTTTTTAGGAACATAATATTGATATAATAATCTCCAAATACTGATAACAAAGAAGAGAATATATATAAAAAATAATTCTATGTTCTGGTGTCTTTCGCTGTCAACCAACACCTTTGTCAACTTGTGACTTGTCTCTAAACATACAAAACAGTAATTTTCACACTACTGCCCGCACAACTACCTTTCACTAGGCGGCACAAACAACAAACAGGCCACTAGTGCTGCCTACTGTATATGTCATTTCATGCTCTGCAATGATGTCGCACGGGTTAAGAAAAAATTGTCGAACTGTAGGTTCAGATGACATAGTTTTTTACCTCCTTTCCTGAATTTGAATCTGGTTTTCCAAAAATGCTCATAGAAAATAGGTTTAGATAACAAAGTTTTTCTATCTTCTTTCCTGAATTCAAAGCTTGTTTTCCTTAAATGCTCGACATTTCTGAAATAGATTGGAAATATTGGAAGCATTTACTATTTGGTCCTCATAATATGAGAGATTGCGGTTTGCTTCAATGGCATGTTAAGCGAATTCTTTTATTATTTCCGATGTCGATCTTATGGTAAGAGATTCTGTCTGAATAATTGTCTATTCAACTATCACATCTACCATTAATGTAATCACATATTCCCCAAAAAAGAAATATATTGAAAAATAATTCATCAGATCATTTAACTCGGCAACAAAATCATATGGAAAATACCTTTACCATCAACTACCGTAATCAAAGATTAGGTTATATTGTATAATGGATTAAAGATGTATTATTACCTACCTGATTGTATTAAGGAAATTACTGACCATAAAAAATTCAAAATGAGTTTCAAATAGTTATTTTCTGGAAGTGTATTATGAATTGAAGGGGTATTTTAGTGGGTTGTTTAAGTATTTATCCTACAAATTTGAATCATTAACCCACTTAATCGATCCTTTTTATGACAAATCTAGTTTTTAACTTCGTTTCAAAATTTGATTATTGCATGTTATGCATTTTTATATTTGTTACATGGTATTGTTTATTGCATTCTCACGCTATATCTTTGTCTACAAGAATAACTTTTTCTTCCGACAATAACGAATATTCTGATTCTGATTCAATAGGGTAGGTATACCGCATTTTACATACTGATATGTAACAAATCCTCTTTGTCTTTCAGTTAGGAGGGAAGTGTTTTCAAGAGATGATGCTTTTTGAAAGTACGTTCGCTCACAAGTGCCTACTTGAAGTAATGAATGAATTGAGTTGTTATTTTACATGGATGGATAAACAAACATATTTGATGAATGAGGAACAATTTTCATAACTGCATCTTTCATGGCAGAAACCAAGTTTAGCAGTGATATTTTTCAGTAAGAAGATTCATAATGAAAAAATCTGCAAAATCTGGACCATTGTGTACTGAAAGAAAAGACGGTAATGTCAACTTTTTAATGTTTAAAAATTTGTTCGATTTTTGTTCTGAAATTTGTTCCGACCAATGACCGTCATCCGGCTACATCCCTACGATAATCCCTCACAAGTATCCAGAGGACTTGTGCGAGCTGGAAATGACGATGGTCTTATCTTTTGACGTGCGATCCCAAGCACGCTCGGGAATTAATACTAAAAATGTCTAAGTGTGCTAGTCTTCCATCCAAACAGTGATTTTCACTCCAGCTTTCCTCCCGAACATTTCTAGGAGGACTTCACGTCCTTTTTTCAATGGTATCTCATTAAATTTATCATAGCCCTTGAAAAATTGAATTTCTAGTATACTGAGTGTCCTTTGGTAGATTTACATAAATATTGTTGAAAATTGATTGATACATTCTTCTTCCTACGACCACATAGGATAAATCCCTCGGTTTCCGACTTCAGCCCACTTGACCTGAGAGAAGTAAAAGTCAGGTTTCTGGATAAGCCAAGGTCTTCTATGTTCTTGAAGAAGACCCCATGCATTGACTTATCCTTGTGTAGATGTAGGAGCCTCTCACTCTCCGCTGCTTTGACGTGGGCTTTCTGCTGAACGGGTTCCAAGTCGATGACAGAGTTTGGGTTCGTCCGTTCAGCGTCGAATACGAGACCAAGTTCATCAGCTGCACGGGTTGCTGCCTTGAAAAGAAATGCTCCAATCCCTGCTTTCTCATGATCGCATACCAAGCAGAGAAGGGGATCTGAACTCCAGATGACTTTACAGGCTCCATCCATTCTGTTATGTAGATACTCCAAACTCAAAAGTCCACGGCCTCCCCGTTGTGGGGAAGTATAACCGTGGAACAGACGATTTAGGATGCAAGCTTCTATGAAGATGCATAATTTTTACGTCGAGTTGTCGCAGCTCTTCCTGAGACCATTTCATTACTCCAAAAGAGTAAAGTAGAATCGGAACGGCAAGCATATCAGAAGACCATATCTGTCAGAGTTTGTGCTGATACTTGCCGCGGAGAGAGTTTTTGACAGTAGCTACCTCTTAGGTGTGGCGTTGTTCCACTCCTAGGTAGGTATACGTCTCTCCGGCATCTAGATAATGTAAGATGCTTCCATCTACGAGCTGAACGTCCTCTCCGCATTCCTCGCATCGTCCTCTTTTGAGATTATTATTATTATTATTATACTACAAGTCTCGAATCTCAAAAGGAATTTATTATCAGATCTAGAACATTGACATAATAATATGATTTTTTGAAGAACCCATCGTTGAAATGCGTAACAATATGAAGCAAATATTGACAATAATTGCCTTTCTTGATATTTTCCGTACCATGTCTTCAAACACTAACATTTTGGAAACTCATTTTAAAACGTTTGGAATGATTTGTTCAAACTCCACAACTCAAGTCACAATTTCCTAACTTTTACAATTTTACGTTTAATCTTTTTATCAATTATTTGAATCGTTAAATAATATTATTTTGGAGTCTCCGTTCATTCAAATGAAACATTTTCTATATCTGATTCAAAATATGCAAACGGCCCCCAAGAAACGCTACTCTTGGGCTTATTCACACAAAAACATACGAAAGACCGTGACGAAGTCGAGCTCTTTTCATTACACCCTCTCAAGGAAATTACTTTTTAGACGAACTGCAGCATCAACACCTCTGATTAAAATGGTTGAGGTCGCTCACTAAGTTACGATAAGAAATGATCATTGACTAGGAGTGGGGTCAAATATGAACAGTTTTTATTTCATTCTCAAATAATAAGTGAGACGATATTTATGATATTTCAGAGTCTGACACCTCTACTTTTTGAGCAGACTACTTCCAGGATCTTCATAATGGGCAAGACATGTGACATGAATCAGGCAATACAATATACAACTGAGCTATACAAGTATTTAACTGATAATAAATTAATCAACTAATCAACTAAAAACGAAGTTTTCTTTCCAGGCCATTATTACGACAGTGTACAATTCTAAAATTTGAGAGGAAATGTTAAAACAGAATACAAGCGGGATTGAAAGCAAGCCTTCAGAATCATCATGAACAAAATATTTCAGTTGGATTTTTTCTATCTTTCCTGTCTCAGATTTCCATATACGGAGTTCAGCACCTAAACATACAAATTTGCATTATATTCAGGTGTCTCTTCGTAAATCCCTTGATACCAAAATTACATTCATCTAATGACCAAGCCCTTTTAGTAGCACACCTCTTTTTTATCATCCCAGGTAGTAGATGTATTGAGGCAGTTCTGGGTATTCCCTCACCCCTAGCTCGCACAAGTCTCTGAATTTTTTAACTATTACGCTAACGACGATGATTTCAATGATCTTCATAGGTTGGTTAATAGGTGAATTCGTGTGGGTATAAACGTTTCATTTGAGTATGAATTTTACGTTCACCCATAAGTCTTTTTTATGATATATTTGTAGAGGTTACATATCATTTGAAGCATGTTAGAACACGTATCATGTATGATTTTTGCATGTACTTACCTATACGACTATGTATACATTTGCAAGCATTGGTAACTATGTTCTCCACTATAGATGAATTTTATGAAGATTATACACTCCCATAAACTACTGAAACGGAATAGTAATCAATAAGAATTTTCATTTCTCATTCTATCGATATGGTAAGGCATGTCCCTCCAATGGCGGAGAACTTTGTAGCATCAAAGCATACAACTACTCGACATAGTGCGAACGAGTTAATGTAAGTTGAGTGAGAATTGAA
The DNA here is from genome assembly GCA_958502065.1 of Chrysolina americana. Classification (NCBI taxonomy): domain Eukaryota; kingdom Metazoa; phylum Arthropoda; class Insecta; order Coleoptera; family Chrysomelidae; genus Chrysolina; species Chrysolina americana. The sequence goes on from OY293416.1 coordinate 41,561,285, forward strand.
GCAAAGACTTTCTTCTGGATAGTTACGTGACCCAACCTGCTTCAGTTCTGAAACTTCTTGAGGTACACTCTGACTCGTCCAATTACCAAACTTGGTAAGTTTGATTGAAAAAATAATGTGACCACATCGTATTTGATTTTAGGATATCAGTGGTATTTGAAATTGAAATAAAATCAACTACATCTATTCGCTAACAGGAACACGTCGTGAACCCAGTAATGAGTGGCCATATTCATGAGTTTATAGCGTTATGGTAGAAGCATATAATAAAAAAGGCAAGGTCAAAAAAAAATTAGAACGTTGATCGAGAAATATCCCCCTTGATGCCCCCAAAACTGAACTACATCTGTCAATTTGAAGGTCACTGGAATACTGCTAGATAAATATGTCCAAAATCTTCATAGCTCAATTGATGCTTGAGTGACAGCTCTTAGATGTCGTATCTAGAAAGACCTCATTGTAGCTGCTGATGAACATAGATCTATGAAAACTGGTAGACACTTCTATTGATATGTTTCACTCTATATCTCAATATCAGACATTTTTGATTAGCCCTAGGTTGGTCCATGATTTGAAACATCGGAAATTGTGATTTCAATGAGTTCCTATTTGGTTCTAAGTTGTAGTAGGAGGTGAAACAAATTCCAGTACTAGGAATGATTGGAAGGTAAAGACAGAACAGGTATGACATCAGAAAAAACAAAAATATAGGAACCATCTGTGGAAACCTAAAACAGATATCAAGGAATCGAACTACTGAGTCAGAGGATGATGCAACGGCGTGTCTCATTCTATTGTGATGAGTTGATAGTTCCAGTTTAGTTTGGTATTGACTTTCATTGAGTGCAGTAGTCTGAATACTGTTAGAATATTAAAATGTTAGTGAAAAGTTATTATTGTGTTTTGGTGAACGGTAATATTGAATATAGTGATATCAATTATGCTTTGTGTTTGATTTCAAATCAGAATAGCACACCATCAAGGATATTAAAGGTGATGGAATGTTACTCAGATAATCCGAAGCATTTCGAACAGAGTGGGGAAATTATACAAAGGAACTTTTATGAAAATAATTATGTTTTCAGTCATCATTGAAATAAAGTTGCCTTTAATACTGGCTGGCATTATTGCAATATCTCTCCAATATCTCTAATGTTACTATGATAGAAAAATCTAGGATAGAAGTGACAAAAGTAAGAAGTGTGGGAAATGATTGACAATAAATTGAATAAGATTAATATGGAATTAAAATAATTACAATTTCCATTCATGATGTGACAATTGAACAAAGAAATTGCTATTATATTCATGAAATGATTTGTTACATCTGCCAAAGAAAAAAATTTAAAAAGAAAAATCTATAATTTTCGAAGTAAATATTTATCTGATCAAATTGTGTAACGATCATTTGAATCTTTTTATAACCTCATTTATGGAGAATTCTGTTGAATTCGTATGTATTCCCTTCAATCATTAAAAGAGGTAATCCTCACCAAAGTCCAATCCCAGAAGTTTTGAAAAGATTGTATGTTCTTTGAATGTATTTAAACAATTATAATCTCATTTCTCCAAATTAGCATAGTATATGGTGGGTATTTTCAATAGAACGCGCCAGCTCTGAAGTACTACACTGCATACTCAAACAACTAAAACTACTTCCGGAATATTTTTCGATCTTTCAAGGCCATTCGATACCCTGGATCCAGTTTTCTTGCAAATGAAACTTTATTCTTTGGGCATCGGAGGTTCCATATGTGATTGGTTGTTCTCATTCAATAAAAAATTTGAGTAACTCTGGTGACAATAGAGAATAATTTTCCTGAAAACTATCCATCGACTTGGGAGCATTACAAGGTAGTGAGCTTGGCCCACTGCTGTTTTGCCAGATTTCATTCAACTCAATAAGTTGTTCATTTATGTAAACGACACAACTGCAATAACAGCGACCAGTATAACTCTTTGAGAGGCTATTTGAAAAATTGCCTCTGTTATTCAACAACTTTCACTGTGGTGTGACATAAATCGTCACATAGTCAATCTAGAAAAAACTAAAGTAGTTCATTTCAATGACAGATTCCTGAAAAATACCATTAGTTTAAAATAGACAACACTTACATTGAAGCAAGCAATACCATAAGTGCTGTAGAACTTTCGTAGACTCAAAATCAACTTCGTCAAACCGAATTGAATAAGTTAGTAAAACACCAAACGAAACGTACTTTGAAATGTAATGTACTTATTGAATGTATACCATAGCATGTGTTGTCATATTCAACAATAAGTAGTTTTAGGGTGACCTCAAAGGCCAACTTCCCTAAACATTTGTTATTGGATGCATATTTCAAAATTGTATAACGTATGCAACATTTTTCTCCAGAAAAAAAATTAGTCTCATTTGACACGTAACTGTTATATTAATATTATTTGCCCTCTGTAGACCTTCCCTTTCAAGAAGCCCTAAAAACTTCGGGAGATCGTAGAAGCCATCATGAAATTGGACCTGAGTAGCCAATCCATCTATTCGGGTAGGTTTGGATAAGTACCATCGTACTTGTGTAGCGTAGTGTGCTGGACAGCCGTCGTACTGCAGCCACATTGTTTTTGACAGTTACTAGTTAAATATTCTGGTAAATTGGGTAATACATTCCGTGAGAATTCCATCTGAGTTTGACTGTTCAAAGTTTCTGGCAATACTTACGTTCCGATCACTCCTCAATTTGAAATCCCCTCCATATATTCAACAGAAACCCCGAAAATAACGCTAGAAATGATATATGATATGTCAATACAAAGCGATCAAATGTCGGCCGTTGAAACTTGAACTGTAAGCAAACGCATAGATGAAATTAATGAGACCAAAAATATTATTCAAAATTATTACCCGCGGAGGATATATTGTCTCCGGTCGATAATATTATTTCAAAGTCGAGAAAGTATTAAATTACACTTTCAGTTTTCAACTGGATCTTTAACCTCCAACACTCTAAATAAATTTTAGAGAAGATTCTTCGATAAATAACGACTCCTGAGATTATTTTTAATATCGAAGTGTGAAACGAAGGTCTCATAAACACATGGACATTACAGAGATATATTTTTATGGGTTGCATGTGTTTATAATTCTATGAGAGGTAACATACAGTTCGATTATTTTATCTTTACCCGTGCATCATCAATGTTATGCATATGAAATAAGTTGGGACGTTTTAGTCAAAATAACGTCTAAATGTAGAATGCTGTGGCTAATATCCCGATGAAATTACAACTTGTAGGTGATAAGATAGGATAATGTATTACAATAAACATTTTCAAATTCATGGAAATGGCTAACCACCAGACAATGAGAGTTTTTTTAGTTCCAACAGAATACCGTGTGACACACACTCATGGGTACACCCCCCTTTTCTCCTCTCCTTTTTTCCTTTATTTTCCAAATGAGTCAAAAAGTGCCGTCCAGGGGCTGCAAGAGTTCCACAATCAATTTGATCATTTTTACATGTTAATCTCCATAAAGATTTTTAAGGTCCGTTCTGGCAATTTTTGCTCTTTTTTGGGGTGGGGGGAAATTAGAACGTCGCTGGTCTGCGTTCATCGTGTGACGTAATCGAGTAGATCCCTTAGATTGATAACGTTTTGCCAATAGAGCGCACACATATTTTGAATTATTTGAATTGGATTTTAAAGAAAAAAAGAATTCCCCGAGAACGAGGTTTGAACCATCGTCCTTTTACTTGGTAGCGAGTGACGCTAGCCTTGCCTCCACGGAGACTTCATTCAAGTTGGCGTACAAATGTGGGATATATATTTCTTCAGACGCTGTTTGAATAATATATGAACAATAATGATTGCGAATTAAATAAAAGTGTGAAAATAATAATAATGTTCTGAAAAATGTGAAAAATTGCGAAGTAACGAGGGTGTAACGTTTGAAGGTGCGATTCCAATGAGGAAAGTATACAGGGTGTTTCAGAATGCATAATTTAAGAGAAAAAACGTGACTGCTGCGTGTGTGTCAAATGTCATGTGGAATATGGGTCATTGAGGCAATGAGGATAGCAGAGTATGCAGCAAAAATATATATAGGACGTCTTACATATTATTTAAGAGAAAAAAGATGGCGACTGCTTGTCAAATTTAGTATATCAGGTGTACCAACATATCATTTAAAAGAAAAATCATGGAGGTCAAAGAAAAAAACACGTCATGAGGGGTATGGGGATTCAAGTTAAAAAAAAAACATGGCTGCTTCTGAGTGGTCAACGCTCATCATAGTTGTACAGGGACGTCTCACAAATTTATTGGAGAAAATATATACAGGGCGTTTTGATTTAAACATCACTGCTTTTGGAAAAAAGATGACAGCTTCTTTCATATGTCTCATCATAAATAAAAAACATCTACTGAGTGTTTTGAAAAAATATCACCAGGAAAAGAAAAAGAAGTCGTTTAGAGAAAAAAAAACCATGACCACCATTTGAAATCATGAAGAAATACATCAGATCCATCTGTGTCCAATTAACGCATTAACGATATTTCGGATCTGTACGAATCATCAAAAAATAAGCACTTCCGGTTTGAAAAAATTGAGGAAGAAGAAAAGTAATAGTGAATTCGGATTGTCCACATCGAGCAGAGTTAAAATATGTAATAAAATGGCCACTTCCGGTTTTCACTTCCGGTTGTCCGATTTCGATGATTTTGGCATCAATGGATTCGTTTTGATGTCAAGAAACATTTTTAAGCATTTTCAAATGCCAAAAGGGCATAGGAGGCTAACTTCGTCAATAGCGAAGGTACAACGACGTGCGGGTACTCTAACAAGACAATTTTCATTGGATATTGAAGAAATGATGTAATTTTGTCAGTAGAAGCAGATATAACGTTTTTATGGATGATTATTCCCGATAACGTGTGTTTTACATGCATTTCTAGTTTTTGTGTGGATGTTTCAACCGTTTTGCGTACGTTTCAAGCGTGCAATCGTTTTCGTGCTACAGTTTTTATGCAACTGTTTTCGTGTAACCGTATTAGTATGCAACCGTTTTCGTGTATCTGTTTTTGTGCAACCATATTTGTGCAACCGTTTTCATGCAACCGTTTCCATGCGCAAGCATTTTCGTGCAACCGTTTTCATGCAACCGTCATCGTGCAACCGTTTTCATGCAACAGTTTCCGTGCAACCGTTTTTGTGTAACCGTTTTCGTGCGCAACCGTTTTCATGCAACCGTTTTCATGCAACCGTTATCGTGCGCAACCGTTTTCATGCAACCGTTTTCATGCAACCGTAATCGTGCAACTGTTTTCATGCAACCGTTTCCGTGCGCATCCGTTTTCGTGTATCCGTTTCCGTGCAACCGTTTTCGTGCAACCGTTTTTGTTTACGCTTAGTGCAGTATGGTTAGGTATGGTGCGGTATGCTACAGTTACGCTTAGCGCAGTATGGTTAGATATGGTTCAGTTACGGTGCCACTTTTTACGAAATTTATCGATTTCTATTTTCAAAGAAAAAACGTAGCATTCGGGATATGAGGGATATAAGCTCTATCGATTGCAACTTCAAAATTTCAGTTCCGTTCGATGGTTTACCCGAAGATTGAACGTTCAAATTTTGACATCGGAAGAAAATTCAGAAAACCCTGTTGGCATTTTCCGATCCTTCTCAAAAAATATAGGCTATTGTAGGACATATTGAAATATATCATCAAAAAATATGAAACTAAGAAATCAACCACTGATGGGGTCCGTCAGTTTTAACGTGCGATACCCAGTATGTGTCTGTTTTTTGGTGATAGGAGATAGACAGACAGATTGACAGATTGGTAGAGTGACAGATAGTCAGTTTGATCGAAGCAGAACGAACAAACCTTATAAAACGTCTATTTTAGTCACATTTTTTGCAAGTTTTAGCGTTTCAAATTTTAGCTGTTTTTTCGAACCCAAAAGACGGTTATTGCGGTCGCCTTTTTACGTGTTTCAGCGTTCCTAATTTCAGTTGTTTTTTTCGAACGCAAAAACGTGTATTTTGAGCAATTTTGAAATTTCAAATCTCCATAAGAAGTACATGTAAACATGCAGTTTTTTTGGTTTAATTTAAGGCTGGTTTTAGAACGCAAAAGACGTTTATTGTAGTTGCATTTTTGCGTGTTTGAGCGTTTCAGAGTTTAGTTGTTTTTTGGAACGCGAAAAACGTCTATTTTGAACACATTTTTGCAGTTTGACTATTTTTCTTTTTTTGGTATTCATGTATGTGTCAAATGTCAGATGGAAAATGGGTCAGTCATTTATATCAAAAGTATATTATAGGAAAGAAACAGCATGTAATTTTAGGCAGATACTGCTTGACAAAAATAAATGAAAATTTTTTTAAAAATACAGACGCATAATATAGAGTAATATCCCCGGTTGATGAAAAAAAAAATGTTATACTCTCAATTGCAATAATAACTAATTTATATTATTGACCACGAATAGAAAGCCCTTCAACATGAAGCTTGAGTCGAAAAAATATTTAAATACTCCTAGAATGTTTTCCTTTTAGGCAATATAATGGAAAAAACAATGATGCCCTTTCAACACATAGCATGAAGTGTCAGCTCCATACTAGCCTGCGAGTATTGATGAAATATGGTTTGAATAAAAATAATAAAAATTGATTTTTTGGTTCATTTTTCACGGCGATAAATAGCAGAAATATACCTCGCTATCAGTTATCAAAAACCGCGGAGACCTGAAGTTCCATTATGTTGGAATTATCAAAACCACAGAGTAACATTGCATACATCAGAATTGTTGTTTATTTGAGAAGATTGTAAAACATTCTTTTCTTATCACCGCAGTCGTTATGAAAACACGGTATTAGACCGGTGAGCTTCATTTGGTCAACGCTTGAAAAACAGTTACTTCATTTTTGTGTGTTTATAATATAGTGTATTGTTTTCATCAATCTTCTGAAAACTAGGTAAGTTTCATTTTATATTAATTGAAGTGCTTGAGTGAATTAATTTGGTTTATTTAGAGACAATTTAGGACATATTGGCGATTAGAGTGTAAATGATTTCAGAAATTATGGAGTTTTTATTCAATTTATATATAAAATTGAGCTGTAGGAGCAATACATTTTGTTCGTTGAGGTCGGGGATACGTTATTGTATAGGATTTAGATCGAGTGTGTAGTTTTCAAAATTACTTCAGCTATTGACGAACAATGGCAGACTTTTCCCACACAAAACCGCTCCAGAGATAAGTGAGTTTTATTTAATCATTACAAGTCATGATGAAAATTGTGATAATTTGTTAAATAATACTTCTCATGCCAACACTCGGGATGGATTTCAAAGGGTAAGTAAAAATTCATATTTTCTTTAGTATTCAAAAGGGTGTCAAGTTAATGGAATATGTTTCAAATTATGAAGTGTATGAGAAAGCAGTATGAAAATCATGTGTTATGAATGCAAATAAAAAATTCAGGAAAAATTTTAAAATCGAAATGAGAAATCGTGAGTATTAAAAAAAGGGGTCAAGTAAATATATGAAATATGTTTGAAATGTTACGGAATATGAGAAAGTGTTGTGAAAAATCATGGGTTATGGATGCGAAAAATTAACATGAAAAATTCAAGGTTCGAATGTAAAAATTATATTTTTGTTAGTATTGAAAGTTGGCGGTGGCAAGTTTTTTTAACGAAAAATGTTTTGAATGATACAGTCTACGCGGAAAAATTATGAAAATTAGATGTTATGCACGCAAAAAAAAATAATATAGGAATATTTTCTTGAAAATATCAATAAGTAGATAAAATTTTCGGATCATGAAATTGAGATGATAATAAGATTGAAAATATGTCAAAAAAATGTCAAGAAAAAATCCGACTATTAGGTGTCAATTAAACATAGGAAATATGTTTCAAAAATGTTACGGTATTGCAAAAAATTCATGGGTTATGGATGCGAAAAAGTATGGAAATTTTGGGAAATAATTTCACTTAGCTGACCGTTGGGTGTGCTTTTGAGGGTGTGTAGTCTTGCTTGCAAATCCCGATATCATGTATGCATACACAATAATTAACAACTACAGCAGAATATTGCAGACTCCCTACTCACGTTCTTTAATAGTGAATTATAACATTGGAAATCAAATTCAGGTAGGTTATAATAAAAGTGAGACATATTCTCATTATTTGTTCAGCATATTTTGTATTATTCTAAAGTAAGGCATATTTTATCAAATTATTCATAAAAAGATGTCAGTTTCATCAATAAATTTTTAAGATCATCCAAAAGCTTATTGTTGGGGCATGCAATATCAATCATGTTCCAATTGAATTCTCCTACTTCAATAAGTCTTCTTTGGAACTCATTGTACTTGAAGTATGTATTTCCCTTGAAAAAATACATATGGCCATATATATATAGCGAAACGCTGAAGTGATGTCATTGGGGATGTCTGGGAAAGCATCTTCAATATGACCCCTAGTGATAATTCCCGCTGCATTAATATTCACTCCATCAAATTCAATGAAGGAAGTATTATCATGAAAGATAAAATATTTTCCTGAATGTGTTTGAAAAAGTGCGTTTGGGGGTAGAAAGGGGATTTTTACATCCTTATCGATTTGTAAGGTCGGAAATAAACTTGAATATACTTTATTTTTGCTGACAACTAATAAATTACCATTAGCAGTTTGGAAAACGTAACCTACACCATAGGGTCTTAATTCCTTCGGTAGATAATTCTGTAGTTTTTCAGGTTCAGTAATTTTCTTCTTTTTATCGCTAATATCAAACTTCCATATCATATCCTTCACAATAACATACAATCGATAGCTTGGAAAGCCTGGAGCGTACGCCAAAAACATTATATCTGGTGGAGCTTTAACTTCACATAAATTTTTATTGAATTTAGGTTAATGATGAAGGTGTTGTTTGCTTGTAGTATGAATTGGGAGCGTAGTTTTGAGGGAAGTGGTGGGAATTTGGGTAGTAGTTGTATCTGGCGGTATATACTTAGGTATAGCAACAAATCGGTACTTTCGACCATATAGTACCTCAAGTCCATTAATGTCATCTTGATGGATAGGGCGCATTTTTTGTTGATACCATGGATAAGAATATCCGTAAGGCGTTTCATTATATCCTGTATACCATTTTTCTTCATCGTCAAAATGTTTCTATACATACATACATGAGTTGTTATGTGCTTCTGGAGAGAAAGCATGACCTAAGACTCTGCCAGGACCATCAAAAGTCGAAGGACAATATGAATTACCTATACAATTCCTTCGATATTTAATAACTTTTAAGGAATATTATCGTGATATCTGAATTAGGTGTCGCTGCCATCTCAAATGTTAAAATGGATGATTCTGACACATTTCAAAAGCTTTTTTTAGTACTGCAGGTATTCACTATAATTTTTGTTGAGTGGATAGCGAGATAGGTACCACCGCAAAAGAGTTTTATTCCATTTTGTTGAAACTGTATACTCGGTTTCGCCATGTTGATATCTGGGTCTCGTAATAAGCTCCATTGTTTCATTATTCAAAGTTCCATCTACAGGTAAATTATAACGTTCTTGGAAATTACTAACAGCTGTTGAAAAATCTGTCAGCGAACTATTATCAATATACCCATACTTTTCCAAATAGTGTTGTAGAAAAGTTGAATTTGCTGCTAGTAATAGTAAGAAAGCAGCCAGCACAATTATGACCAACCTCATCATTGGTTTGTTGTACACAAATGACTGTGTTCGTAATCCATCATTTAACTAACAATTCCTCACAGATGAAGTAGCGACCAATATTAAATCGCTTGCTGCACCACCTATGAGGTTCTTGAAAAAGCACTCTCAGACAGCCATTACTTTGGTGTTATCCCAAAATCCAAATCCAATCCAAAAAGTTTATAATAATCAAATTTACAATAAATAAAATTCTCAAACATACAACATATAATAATATAAAACCCCTCCTAAAATCATCTCTAGCCGCAGTGGGGAAAATGACGTATAGGGTAGGGTTTCATAGGGTGGGGGAAATGGGGTTTTTCTACCTTGTCCTCCTGTGTATACAGGGGACAGGCAAAACCTTCTTTCGCTCACCGAGGCGAGCCCTACGGTGTTATGTAGGCCTTCGTATGCTGTAAGTGAGTCATCTGCCCTGGTCTCAGTAGCCCTGTCTCCTTTGTATTATACAGGGGGTCTTGTTGTGTTATGTGTTAGACATAGGGTTATCGTGACCATGTATTGTCGAGGTTTCCTTACACCCCCGGAAAAATGCTGAAAAAACCGGGTTTGAGCATGGTGTTCGTGTGATTACTCACTCTTCTTCTAGAGACTCATGGAAAATATCCAGTGCCTTGTAGATGAGCCCGTGCTTCAACCTTAGGTTGTCGCGGGCTCTTATTGTCGTCATAGCCCTGGTCAGTTTACTTCCAAGGATGAAGTTCGATTTTTGGAACATCGGCCAGCTCTCTCAGTGCGTCTAGCCGAATGTATCTATCACTGTTCGTGACGATAGGGAGTGTTTTGTTCTGCATCGTTTCCAGGCGCAACATTGTTGACTTGGGAACACTGCATATGCCATAGTTGATCTTATGACCTGCTTGTAGACTAACACTTTAGTCCCCATCGCCAATCTGGAATCTCTCGCTATGAGGAAGTAGTTCTCTTTACCGCCGTGGCGGCTCGCTTTAATTCCAGACTGACATGTTTAGTAAAGATTAGTCCACGGTCCAGCTGTACCCCCAGGTACCGCGCGGTGGCGGACTCGTCAATCTCGGCACTCAGAGCTATGAATCCACCTTGAATTTTGACGTTTTCACGTATCACCTTCTTGGTGAAATTCATGAGCTCTGTTTTCGCCGAGTTTACCACTATCTTATTTTTTCCCATATACGGGACGATCTCCCCCTGCAGGTGATTTTTTCTCGCAGGGCCGTCTCGTTCGAGGTGGACTCCTGCGCGTAAACCGCGGTATCGTCTGCGTAGATCGCTGTATTGGTGTTCTCATGCATTAGGAAATCGTACGTATGCGGGGAGTACAAGAGTGGTGACAAGCACGACCCCTGCAGCACTCCTGCTTCGGCTCTCCTCATTGAGGAACTGGTGTCGTTCACTTTAACCCTGAAGGCTCTGCCCACGAGGTACGAGTCAAATATTTTTACCATGTGTACAGGCATGCCTGCCCGTAACATCTTCATGACGAGGTCCTCGATCCAGACCGCATCGAACGCTTTCTGTATATCCAGCAGAACCATAACTGTATTGCGATCCCGACTAAAGCCTTCCTTTACCTCGTGGACAATCCGAGCTACCTGAGAGGTCGTGGAATGACCTCTCCTGAAGCCGAACTGTTCCTCCGGGATGAGTTCCAGCTCTTCTTCGAGATCGCTGAATCTCTTCAACAGGATTCTATCCACCACCTTGGCCACCACACTGAGCAGCGAGATGGGGCGATAGCTATCTATTCTCATGTCAGGTTTTTCCGGTTTCAGCATTGGGATAATCTCCGCCTGCTTCAGGCACGTCGGGTAGTGCTGCCACCTTATGATACCGTTGATGATGTATATGAGTTGGACAAGGGACTTCTTCGGGAGATTTCGGAGCAGAGTCGCGTCGATCTTATCGATCTCAGGTGCTTTGTTCCTGGGGAACCTCTTTATGGTTTCCCTTACCCTCGATGATTATCGGCAGGCATCTCCTTTCCTTCAACTTTGCCAGGGGTTGTTCCTGCCTTGGTTGTTTGGCTTTTCCCTTTCCTGTTGCAGGGGGTGCTGGAGTGGGGGTTCTACTATCTTGCTGCTGGGGTAGGGGTGGGAAGTCTCTCCTGCTACTAGGCTCTGCTTCTTGATCGATCCCTGTAGGGGTGTCCGGTTCTTCATCCTCCGACAACGCCTTGAACGCGTTGGCTGTGGCTAGAGGGGGCTCCTGTAGGTTCAGAGGGACCTATTTGACCTTTCTAGTCCTCTTGGGAACCTGGTATCCCTCTTCATCCTTTGCCGTTGGTGATTTTGCTGGAGCTTTTAGCATTCTTAGCATCCCCTCTAGCCGTTCCTTCTGTGCCTTGATTTCTTCAGTGTACAGCTCCCTGTACGCGTTCACCTCGCTAACCTCACGTTCTTTTATCCTGAGCCACTGGAAGTTCCCCAGCTCTTCCTGGATTTTTACAGCTCTGCAGAACTGCGAGACCTTTTCATTCACTCTGACCCTCACAGAGTCTTCCAGGGCTTTGATCTGGTCTGTAATTTGCGTATATTTGTCCAGGTCTCCGTCCTGCACGGTTCCGCCGCTCAGTCCTGGAGTCGGGGAGGTGCGCCATTGTTCTGGGGACTTATTCATTGTCAGCGTTGTCGGTGGCGTCAGGGACTTCCGCTTTTCTAGTAGCCTAGTTTTCAGCTCTACCTTTTCGTCCTTCTCCTTTTGGCGTTGGATCCTGGCTAGCTTGTCCTGGATCTGCTGTTCCCTGATTTTATTTCCCATTTTGGCTAATCCTTTGGAACTCTCCCTCGGGGGATCGATCTCCATCTGTTCCTCATCTGCGCTTTCATTGTCTGGAGGGGGTTTGTGGTTAACCTCCTCCCGGTTCCCTTGGCTACCCTGGTTCAGGGCATCTAGTCCAGCCTGGATTTCCTGCTGCAGGAGTGCCTAAGCCGCGAGTGAGTCTGAGAGTGTGTCACTATACTCTTCCAGCTCCTTCCTGATTTCGTTTCTGGCTTTTTCGAGTGGGCTGGTGTTATCCCAATTGGGATTGGAATTTGAACCGTTCAGTCTTCCCTCCAACTGTTTCAACCATCTTGGTGTATTTGAAATAACACCAGAGTAATGGCTGTCTGAGAGTGCTTTTTCAAAAACTTCATAGGTGGCGCAGCGAGCGATTTACTATTGGTCACTACTTCATCTGTGAGGAATTGTTAGTTAAATGATGGATTACGATCACAGTCATTTGTGTACAACAAACCAATGATGAGATTGGTCATAATCGTGCTGACTCCTTTCTTACTAGCAGCAAATTCAACTTTTCTTCAACACCCTTTGGAAACATATGGGTATATTGATAATAGCTCGGTGACAGATTTTTCAACAGCTGTTAGTTATTTCCAAGAACGTTTTAATTTACCTGGAGATGGAACTTTCAATAATGAAACAATGGAGCTTATTACGAGACCCAGATATCAACATGGCGAAACCGAGTATACAGTTTCAACAAAATGGAATAAAACTCATCTGCGGTGGTACCTATCTCGCTATCCACTCAACAAAAATTATAGTGAATACCTTGCAGTATTAAAAAAAGCCTTTGAAATGTGTCAGAATCATTCATTTTAGCATTTGACATGGTAACGAAACCTAATTCAGATATCACGATAATATTCCTTAAAAGTTATCATCAATATCGAAGGAATTGTATGGGTAATTCATATTGTCCTTCGACTTTTGATGGTCTTGGCAGAGTCTTAGGTCATGCTTTCTCTCCAGAAGCACATAACAACTCTTGTATAGAAATTCATTTTGACGATGAAGAAAAATGGTATAGAGGATATAATGAAAGGCCTTACGGATATTCGAATTTATTGATGACAGCCGTTCATGAAATTGGACATTCTTTAGGTTTTGTTCATTGCGATACGGACGACTCAATCATGTATCCATGGTATCAACAAAAAATGCGCCCCATCCATCAAGATGACATTAATGGACTTGAGGTTGTCAGCAAAAATAAAGTATATTCAAGTTTATTTCCGACCTTACAAATCGATAAAGATGCAAAAATCCCCCTTCTACCTCCAAACGCTAAAATAAATGCACTTTTTCAAACACATGCAGGAAAATATTTTATCTTTTATGATAATACTTCCTTCATTGAATTTGATGGAGTGAATATTAATGCAGGGGGTATTGTCACTAGGGGTCATATTGAAGATGCTTTCCCAGACATCCCCAATGACATCACTTCAGCGTTTCGCTATATAGATGGCCATATGTATTTTTTCAAAGGAAATACAAACTTCAAGTACAATGAGTTCCAAAGAAGACTTATTGAAGTAGGAGACTTCAATTGGAACATGTTTGATATTGCATGCCCCAACAATAAGCTTTTGGATGATCTTAGAAATTTATAAATGAAACTGACATCTTTTTATGAATAATTTGATAAAATATGCCTTACTTTAGAATATCACAGAATATGCTGAATAAATAATGAGAATATGTCTCACTTTTATTATAACCTACCTGAATTTGATTTCTGATGTTATAATTTACTATTAAAGAACGTGAGTAGGGAGTCTGCAATATTCTGTTGTAGTTGTTACTTGATGTGTATGCATACATGATATCGGGATTTTCAAGCAAGACTACACACCCTCAAAAGCACACCCAACGGTCAGCTAAGTGAAATTATCTCCCAAAATTCCCATACTTTTTCGCATCCATAACCCATGAATTTTTTGCAATGCTTCCTCATATACCGTAACATTTTTGAAACATATTTCCCATGTTAACTTGACACCTAAAATTCGGATTTTTTTCTTGACATTTTTTGCATACCTATCACATATTTGTTATAATGTTTCCTCATGGACTGTACCATTCAAATATTTCCCATTTATGAACTTAACACTATTGTACGTTGAAACGCTAACGCCCTGTTACTCTCCAATTACTATGTTTTTCATTTGCAGTATTTACTCATCGCACGTTAAAATATGAGGGCTACGTCTTTTTCGACTGTTGATGGAATGAATGGAATTGTTTGTTGAAACGTCAGATCTCCGTTAAACTGACATGTTTTTTTCTCAAATAATGTATTTTGAGATAGCTAGTATAAGTTCTTCATTGGGATCGCACGTGGAAACGTTAGATCCCGTTAAACTGATACGTTTTTTCTCAAACGATATATTTTGAGCCACCCTTTATACGTTTCTCATTGGGGTCACTTGTTGAAGTGCTAGACTCCCGTCGAACCAGCATGTTTTTTTTCTTAAACGCTCAATTCTGGAATACCCCGTAGCCCATTTAGATCACACGTTAAAATGCAATGACCCTGTTGAACCTCCACATTTCTTTCTTGAACGACGTATTTAGAAACACTCTATATATATATATATATATATTTTTTATGTTTACCAACATGACTTTTTTCTGGAGGATGCCATTATTTTTTTCTCTAAACTGACAACCGTCATTTTTTTCTATATGTATATTTTCAATCATTATTATTATTTCATTATCATGCTCCGAATATTTTATCTATTTATTGATATGTTCAAGAAAATATTCCTGTATTATTTTTTTTTTGCATGCATAACATCTAATTTTCATAATTTTTCCTCATAGACTGTATCATTTTAAACATTTTTCGTTAAAAAAACTTGCCACCACCAACTTTCAATACTAACATAAATATAATTTTTTCATTCGATCCTTGAATTTTTCATGTACATTTTTCGCATCCATAACCCATGATTTTTCACAACACTTTCTCATATTCCGTAACATTTCAAACATATTTCATATATTTACTTGACGCCTATTTTTAATACTCACGATTTCTTATTTCAATTTTGAAATTTTTCCTGCAGTTTTCATTTGCATTCATAACACATGATTTTCATACTGCTTCCTCATACACATAATTTTAAACATATTTCATATAAAACTTGACACCCGTTTTGAATACTAAAGAAAATATGAATTTTTACTTACCCTCTGAAATCCATCCCGAGTGTTGGCATGAGAAGTATTATTACAAATTATCGCTAAAACACGCTAAAACACGTAAAAATACGACCGCAATAACCGTTTTTTGCGTTCGTAAAAACAGCTAAAATTTGAAACACTAAAACATGCAAAAAATTTGACTAAAATAGACGTTTCATAAGGTTTGTTCGTTCTGCTTCGATCAATCTGATTATCTGTCACTCTACCTATCTGTCAATCTGTCTGTCTCCTATCTCCTATCACCGAAAAAGAAACAGACATATACTGGGTATCGCACGTTAAAAATGACGGACCCTATCAGTGGTTGATTTCTTCTTTTCAATTACCTATAGTTTTTGAGAAGGATCGGAAAATGCCAACAGGGTAAACCATTGAACGGAACTGAAATTTTAAAGTTACAATCGATAGAGCTTATATCCCTCATATCCCGAATGTTACGTTTCTTCTTTGAAAATAGAAAACGATAAATTTCGTAAAAAGTGGCACCGTAACTGAACCATACCTAACCATACTGCGCTAAGCGTAACCGTAGCATACCTCGCCATACCTAACCATACTGCACTAAGCGTAAACAAAAACGGTTGCACGAAAACAATTGCACGAAAATGGATAAACGAAAACGGATGCGCACGGAAACGGTTGCATGAAAACGGTTGTTCGATAACGGTTACATGAAAACGGTTGCACGAAAACGGTTGCACGATAACGGTTGCATGCAAACAGTTGCGCACGATAACGGTTGCATGAAAACTGTTGAACGAAAACGGTTGCGCACGAAAACGGTTACACGAAAAAAGGTTGCACGAAAACGGTTGCGCACGGAAACGGTTAACGAAAACGGTTGCACGAAAACGGTTGCGCACGGAAACGTTTGCATGAAAACGGTTGCACAAAAATGGTTGTACGAAAACGGATACACGAAAACGGTTGCATACTAAAACGGTTGCACGAAAACGGTTGCACGGAAACGGATCCATAAAAACGGTTGCACAAAAACGGTTGCACGCTTGAAACGTACGCAAAACGGTTAAAACATCCACACAAAAACTCGAAATGCATGTAAAACACACGTTATCAGGAATAATCATCCATAAAAACGTTATATCTGCTTCTACTGACAAAATTACATTATTTCCTCAATATCCAATGAAAATTGTCTTGTTAGAGTACCCGCACGTCGTTGTAACTTCGCTAATAACGAAGTTAGCCTCCTATGCCCTTTTGGCATCTGAAAATGCTTAAAAATGTTTCTTGACATTGAAACGAATCCATTGATGCCAAAATCATCGAAATCGGACAATCCGAAGTGAAAACCGGAAGTGGCCATTTTATTACATATTTGAACTCTCCTCGATGTGGACAATCCGAATTCACTATTACTTTTCTTCTACCTCAATTTTTTCAAACAAGAAGTGCTTATTTTTTGATGATTCGTACAGATCCGAAATATCGTTAATGCGTTTCTTGTACACAGATGGATCTGATGTATTCCTTCATGATGTCAAATGGTGGTCATGTTTTTTTTTCTCTAAACGACTTACCATCTTTTTCTATTCCTGGTGATATTTTTTCAAAACACTCACTCACACTTATGATGAGACATATGACAGAAGCTGTCATCTTTTTTCCAAAAGCAATGATGTTTAAATCAAAACGCCCTGTATATACTTTCCCCAATAAATTTATGAGACGTCCCTGTTCAACTATGATGAGCGTTGACCACTCAGAAGCAGCCTTGTTTTTTTAACTTGAATCCCCATATCCTTCATGACGTGTTTTTTTCTTTGACCTCCATGTTTTTTCTCTTAAATGATATGTTGGTACACCTGATATACTAAATTTGACAAGCAGTCGCCATGTTTTTTCTCTTAAATAGTATGTAAGACGTCCTAGATATATTTTTGCTGCATACTCTGCTATCCCCATTGCCTCAATGACCCATATTCCACAAGACATTTGACACACACGCAGCAGTCACGTTTTCTCTCTTAAATTATGCATTCTGAAACCCTGTATACTTTCCTCATTGGAATCGCACCTTCAAACGTTACACCCTCGTTACTTCGCAATTTTCACATTTTTTAGAACATCATTATTATTATCACACTTTTATTTAATTCGCAATCATTATTGTTCATATATTATTCAAACAGCTTCTAAAGAAATATATATTCCACATTTGTACGCCAACTCGTATGAAGTCTCCGTCTCGCTACCAAGCAAAAGGACGATCGTTCAAACCTCGTTCTCGGGAACCTTTTTTTCTTTAAAATCCAATTCAATTAATTCAAAATATGTGTGCGCTCTATTGGCAAAACGTTATCAATATAAGGGATCTACTCGATTACGTCACACGATGAACGCAGACCAGCGACGTTCTAATTTCCCCCACCCCAAAAAAGAGCAAAAATTGCCAGAACGGACCTTAAAAATCTTTATGGAGATTAACATGTAAAAATGATCAAATTTAAATTGGAACTCTTGCAGCCCCTTTACTTTCAATGTTTCAGATTTCAATAATATTGCTGGAGAAACAAAGGCGAAAAGGAATGAATTTGTTTAAAATTGTTTTTTCCGTTAACCAGCTATCGTCCCCTCACGAACGGCAGCCCTCAGTAGTCGAAACTTGGGCGAGCCAAGGATTAGCGAGGTCATACCTTTTAAAGTGCTATTCCTAGCACACGATGTATTCCAATTATTACGAATCCAGTGACACCAGGTTTGATAGGATAATGAAACATGAGGGCAGAGATATGTTTATGATATTTCCTCATTTGCCCAGTGAGTTCACTAGAAACTTTTGACCTCCCTATTGTATTCTAATTTCAGTCACACTCATATAAGAAGAATTCACAGATATAATGGACTTCTACCACAGGTTCATATAAGAAAGTTGTTTTATCCATAACTCCGCAGCCGTTTGATACAAATTCACCAAATTCTAATTTTATCCACATTGATGCAATTTCTATAGGTAACAGTTGACTAAAACAGTTGTTCAAAAAAACTAGGTTGGAGTGCAATATTTCCAAAACCTTTGCATATGTTGATATTCAAACATGACTAAAACTCAGAAAAGGAATCTTCTAGACTTGGGTATTCAAACTTTTTCAATTACCCATTCGTGCATGGATGCAAGGACCCACTGTAAAATTTATTCGTACATTTATTTATGTAATGCGAGCAGTAGAACTATGTACCATTTATGAAAGTAAAAACAAAATTATTATATTTAATCACTTTCAGATTCAGATCTGTCACCAATGTTTATAATAATGGGTTCATTAACCATATCACAAATGAGCTTTTCTCGTTCATACCATTTTTCAATGAGTGATTCGGTGTGTTTTACACATTTTGCCCAGAATTCAGTGTTGCACTTCTCTAATGCTTCATTCCATATACTCAATACTTTTTCATCACTGTATCCATCTCTGCCAATATGATTGTTGTGGTATGTCTTACAATTAGCCCAATTTAATTCAATATCATTAACGTCTGGGTGATAAAGTGGTAATCTTAATACTTCATGCCCATGTTCTCGTACCAGTTCATCTATAATATATATGTTTTCCTTTCGGTTCATCTTAGCCAATTGCAATAACTTTGGTTTTGTTAATTTCTCATCAAAGTCAATATTACTTTCCTGTAGCCAACTAACAATTTCCGATTTTCTTGAAGAAGCGGTAGAATGCTTTTATTCTTTTATTCAAAATTTCACTGTGGTATGGTAAATTGTCCATTATTATCTCTCTTCCAAACTGGGAATTAACTGTGAAGTGATCCACTTGGTAAACATTCTACTATTCATTTTCCATGATAATCTAGAGTCAAAGATTTCGAACAGAACAATAAACTGACTTCTGGAACGAACCCTTTCGTAGAACCAGCACCCACAGTAAATCGTTTACCATCATATTATTCGGGTTTGCGTACACCCTTGACATTATCATCCTGCCAAGACTTGATTTTATTTCCTCCAGAATAAATCCATGTTTGATCATAAAAACCGCTTCTCATGGATATGAACTTTTTCGGTTTTCTTGGTATTTATATAAAAAATATGCTATTTGTGAAACATTATGAGTCTTTTCAATCAAAGCTCTTCGATTATCATCTTTTTTAAATTTAAATTCCAGCTCCTTTAGTAAAACATTCAAAGATGATTTGCACATAATCTCCTTATTTTTCAGTTCATCGTTTAAGGATCGAAGGGTAACATGTTTTTCTGGAAGAAAAAAAAATGTTAAAATTGTTATTTCCGTCAACCAGCTGCACACCCTAAAGAGTACAACTCTCAAAAGTCTTCGAAAGACTTGTCCGAGCTAGGAAAGACGCAGCCCTTACCTTTTAACGTGTGACGCCATGCACGAGACCGATGACCATGCTGGGAATCGAACCCATGACCCTTAGGTTGGGAGACAAGCGCTCTATCATCAAGTACATTTCAAAATTTATACGGTAGGAGGACTGATATTATAACTGCATTTCGAAAACGAAATACAAGTGAAGTTTCAAATTGAAAAGAAATCTAGATGTGACAATAAAGTTTGACTTTTCATCCAAAATACGAGGATGTATTGATATCTAGTTAGCATAGACCAGTTCCCTGTATAAACAAAATATTGCGTTACCTTAGCAACGAACAATAATTTATTACAAGTGTCAGTGTAAAGTTTGACGTCAAAAAAGTAAACCAGAGTTACGCAATAAATTAAAAGAAAAAATATGTCCACCGAAATTGTGAGAATCGAAAAATTGGAGTATCGAGTCATCATCAAGTACCTGTATTTAAAAGGGTTAAGAGGTAAGCAGATTTACGAAGATATGCTTAATACCCTTGGTGATCAATGTCCTTTGTATGCGACCGTGAAAAATTGGACTGCAAGCTTCAAAAGAGGTAAATTTTCCATTGAAGATGATGGCCGATCGGGAAAGCCAGTTTCTGTGTCAGTCCCCGAAAGTATCGATGCAGTTCATGACATGATTTTAACAGAACGTCGAATTGGGCTAAAACGGATATCTGAAGCACTGAATATTTCATACAAACGCGTTCATCATATAGTTCACGTCAATTTGGACATGCAAAATGGATCCTCAAATGTTTGAATGTTGACCAAAAGCGTGCAAGGGTAGTAGCATCGCGTTCGATCTGTGCTCAATTTGAAAACGATAGACGAGGGTAGAACAATAACTGGAGATTACTTTTCGACTTTACTGATGCAAAAAATTCGTGATTTATGGTTTGAATTACTAGAACACCCCCCTTATTCACCAGATTTGGCTCCGTCCGACTATCATCTCTTTCCTCAACTGAGGTAAATTTTCTTTCAACGAGGAGGTAATAAAAGCTGTGGGGGTCTGGTTTGCAGAGCAAGAAGAAATTTTTTTTTTTAAGTTCTAGAGACGTTGCAGGTTCGCTGTAATAAATGTATCCAATTAAAAGGAGAATATATTGAGTAATAGAATATTTTGACATTAATATTTTGTTTGGTTCTATAGTAGGCTAACAATTTTTCAATATATCCTCATATATGAATCCAATGAGTTTCCTGATGAAGTTGTGATTGATGAAAATAGGGCAGTTACTTTTTTCATACATGTCGTACAAAGTATTTCGTACTGCCACTTTCTGTCCTTCCGTAAGTGCTACCTCTTGAACAGATGGAAGTTGTAAAAAAGGTCCACCATTAGTCCTTTCTCTTTCAAAATACTCGCACTAGTTCAACACAAATTGTTGTGCTTGTGAATGAAAAATAGTTTCAGGCATAATCTAGAAAAAATATTATTCTGAATGTTTTTGACCTGTATTTATAGATTTAGGTGATGTATTTTTCTCTCAATAGGGTTTCCACACTATGAATAACTGTTGTGTTAATATCCCGGTAGTTGGAAATTTTAGTCACAAATGTCATTTTTGAGGTTAAAAATTTTGAATAGTATTTGTGAATAAAACACATTGTATTGTACTTACTTTGAAAGTAATGATTCCAAGAGACTTTTAGGTTTGAAAAAACTGTTTTTATAATATATTCGACTGCAAAACAAAGTAAAACTGGTGACAAACAATACCCCAATGACAGAAAACAATGACGCAAGTTTAGTTCAAATGTAAAACACTGTCGGTTTTATGGCTATCTCTATTCACTGTATTGAGTTTTAATCGATCGTCACAATACCATAATTCCTAGCTTAGAAGACGAATGTTAACAAATTTTGATTTGCTCAAAGCGGTTGATAGAAAGAGATGTTAGATAGAGGGTGTGTGATTTCTTTGATCATAAATTGATGACTCATTGGTAAAGATAAAATAATCGAACTGTATTTCATTAGCCCAACCGTCGAAGTTCGAAGGGTTCTTTGAAATAACGGGCAGTTGTAGTTTTAGCTCGTAGAACAGCAGATGTGATCTTTCAGTTAGTTATATAGTGTTGTGTAAATTCGGGTATCATTTTCATTATCTTCAATATTGATGAGCTACGCCGAATGGTGACTCTCCAGAACCGCGCATTGCGCGTTGGTACTTGGGAGCACCTGGATACGAGAGGGGGACCCGGAGGGTGACACCTCATGTTCAGGGTAAGCCGGGAGATAGCCAGGCTATTGGAGGAGGCAGGTTGGGAGCTGTAATTCGAGCTGATCACCATGACATTGCGTCGGGTGACAGTTTGAGATCAAAGCTCCACCACCTGAAAGCAGCTGCTAAGCGACAACACCGCTTGGCGGTCGGATCGGGACGGGAAGACGATTGGGATGGCTTTCGAGAAGCGAGAAGAAACTTCAAACGAGAATTACGGCGAAGTAAAAGGGACAGTTGGCGAACTTACTGTGGGGAAATTGACTCCCTTCCAGAGTCCGCTAGACTGGCCAAGATACTGAGAAGTGAGACGAAGGGCACAATTGGATTGCTCAAAAGGCAGAATGGAACTTGGCCAGGACAGGAAGCTCTGGAGCACCTGCTGGAGGTTCCCTTTCCTGGACAGGCAGGTGACAACCAAGATCAAAGAGAAATGCCCACCCACAGAGTAGATGGAGCTCTCGCCGATGAGGTAGTCATAGAGGAAGCCATAAGGTGGGCAGTAAATGAGTTCAAACCATTCAAGGCGGCAGTTCTGGACGGCATTTTCCCAGCACTGCTACAGAAAGCGCTGAAAGGCATTTTCCCCTGGATAAGGGACGTCTTCAGAGCTAGCATGGCATTGGGATATGTACCAAAGACCTGGTACCAGAGTAGTTTTCATCCCAAAATCAGGGAGAAGTAACTACACTCAAGCTAAGGCCTTCAGACCTATTAGTCTCGCATCTTTTTTACTGAAGGCCCTGGAAAAGATTGTAGATAGGTATCTGGTAGAAGTAGTACTGAATAGGCATCCCTTTGAGGAAAATCAACACGCATACCGCAGAGGAAGGTCTACAGAAACGGCCCTCCATGTGGTAATGCACAGAGTAGAAAAGGTACTCCACTACAGGGAATGGGCTCTCGGAGTCTTCTTTTTAAATTTTTTTGTTGTTGTGCCCCCTGCGTCCCCTATTGAGCAATCATAATGTGTTTCATTCTGAAAAGTAGTATCGGTGAACCCTCTAAATGGTTTTTTCTTATGTTTGTTTATCGAACCGTTCAAAAGTTAACAGGGGGGACTAATAAATTCTGCACTGTAAGGGGTACTTGGTGGAATGATGGACACGTTGCTATCGAATTCAAAAATAATACCACCTTGCCGTGATGCGGCAGAAATCATACCTGGAAAAATGAAGAAGGCAGTAATTCTTGGTTCACACCGTTAACTTAGGGCACATGATTCTCGGACCCAGAGCGCCTTCCGGTTGTATCGTGTCACAAGTGTTGGCTTGAATATAAACAGTCTCTTTAAATTTCCTTTTAAACCAGTCTTCTTCTCTTTGTATTACTCCAGCATTCTTCACCAAATTCCGTGGGAGAATGCCGGAGTAATATACATAGAGAAGGTTTAGAAATGAATGTACTCAAAAATAAAAACAATTCCAGAAAATAGTTAACATCCGTATCGTATAGTTTCCTAGGTATGAAAACGATAGAGATGTAAATAAAATAGTTCAGAAAAAATTTCTGAGATATATAGCCATCAATATGGATTAAATCAAGTCTGGGTCTTAGATCTCTTGAATGTCGTAGAGTTGAATCATACAAACTAGTAAATGGGCAGAATAACTATCAGCAATTACTGGAATCAATATTTTTCAATGTAAATGACGAAAGAACACGTAACTCTGAAATATTTGAAGTACCATTTTATTCAACAAACTACGGGTGCAATATGCTTATATCAAGACTTTAAAGGACTGCCAATATCAATCAGGGCTCCGATCGTATAATACAACGTAGATTATTAACTCGCCACACATGCATTAAAATTTGTGTGTAATTTTTCCCCAACGGCAGTGTCGTGCGTTGTTAACAGAAATATTGAGGTTCAATGAAATAGAAATAATGTGAACCAAATATGGAATGGAAACCTGAAATTATGATGGAATAATCTCCACAGGATTTTGAGAACAGGCGATGCTCTAATTGACATGTATTTTCATAATTCATTCATTTTACTGTTTTCCAATTCGGTTTCCCTTTCTCGATAGTTACGACACTGGTAGCTCACCTATGAAATGACATATTTTGATTCTTAACTTCAAATGGCCTTTTACTCATCTCACAATGCTGCATCATTGCCTAGTAATGAAAACAGTGGTCATGATGGTAGAGCGCTAGTCTATCAATCAGAGGGACGTGGGTTCGATTCCGAGCATGGTTACTGGTCTCGTGCTAGGAACCGCACGTTAAATGGTAAGACCGCGTTAATCCTTAGCTTGCATAAGTTTCAACTTCTGAGGGCTGTCGGTCGTAGGGGGATGACATCTGGTTAACGAAAAAATCAACAAAAAGAAAACAATAAAACAATTAACACAAATTAACTCATAATTTGCCATCTATTCACGAAAAAACACTCCAATAAGTCAAAGACGAAAATAAACAAATATGTTTTGTTGTTCTGTCATATTTGATGTTTCAAATGCAGCGTTGCTATACTGATCAGAATATATCGACAGCGAAGAATCTCCGTTCGGCGATGAAAATACTATCGTTTTAACATGCTCCCAACAAGCTGAAATGAACGTTTCGGCCTTCTTATTGCGACATGGCAGTAATGTCATAATGTCATGATTTGAGGTAAAACATTATGAAAAGATGTTACCTTCAGTTCTATTCGAGTATTACTAATCTAGGATGTGTTACTTAATCGTAGAATCATGGTGATATTGACTCATTTCATTGATAACCATCGTCAATAGGAAAAAAGGGATACTGGATTCAATATTGTAACCTTGTGCACTCAAGTAGATATCTTGTGTAAAATTTGACTGATTCGTAACGATTCGAAACTGATATATACAGTGCGGTCCAAAGGTATGGAATAAATTCATTTTTAGCGTTATTATGTATTTTATGAAAAAATCCTGAAACAGGTCAATTTTTATTGGCAATTTGACAATTTACAGTATGAAAATATTACCCCCTTCTTGCACCCCCTCTGAATTATGAGCACCCCCTCAAAAATTTTAAATGAGAAAGGGGGTCGTGTGGCATCTTGTTCGAAAGGGATTTTCATTATCTGTTCAGCAATACTAAGTATTTCATATTTGGTGCAACCATAACTGAGAATTTTTTTTATTAAAATTTAAAAATATTGACACTGTAAATTATGTATCCGTTGAAAAAACCTGAAACAGGTCGATTTCTATTCTCAATTTGACAATTTATACTTTCTTATCTGTCTTGCTAAAAAAGTCAGGAAAAAGTCGTTGAAGACACCAAAATATTATTCACAAAACCCATAAATAATATAATGTCAATCTAGTAGACTACTGTTATTTTGATATATGTGAGTTGCTGGCAGACGTCAGTGTATTGAAAAATATTTTTGTGTGTATTCGATTCATCTATGGCTCATTTATCCGAAACTCAAAGAATAGACATTTTAATTATGCTTGGATGCGGTAATAAAACACGAACTCAAACGGAAGTTTGTGAAATGTTCAATAGTAAATACCCTGGTCAACACGTATCACAATCTACAGTTAGCAAAATAGAAACAAAATACCGTGAAACTGGACATGTAAAAACTCGTCAAAAACCAGGTCGAAATGCTGCATTGGATGAGGAGAAAAAGTTAGATGTACTGTTAGCGATTGAGGAAAATCCGCATATGACAAGTAGACAACTTGCCGCCGACAATGATGTAAGTAAATCATCGATATTGAGAGCTTTACATAAAGAAAAATACCATCCTTATAAAGTTCAGTTGGTTCAGGAGTTAAATGAGAATGACCCTGATAGAAGGCAACAATTCTGTGAACTGATGATGGATAGAATCGAAGCAGATTTGCAGTTCATAAACAAAATTGTGTTTTCTGATGAAGCTACTTTTTATTTAAATGGAACGGTTAATAGACAAAACTGTAGATATTGGAGCAGAGAAAATCCTCATTGGATGTGTGAGGCTCACACACAATATCCCAAAAAAGTGAACGTTTGGGCTGGTATCATTAAAAACAAAATTATTGGCCCCTATTTTTTTGAAGGCACAATTAATGGTGAGGTTTATCTAGGTTTTTTGATGAACTTTTTAGTGCCTACATTAAAACGACTTTTTCCCGATGTTAATGATCCAAATGGAATAGATAGATCAATTTGGTATCAACAAGACGGAGCTCCACCGCATTACACACGTATTGTTCGAGATTATTTGACAGAAGTTTTTCCCAATAGGTGGATTGGCAGACGTGGACCGATTGAATGGCCGCCTAGATCCCCCGATTTGACTCCTCTCGATTACTTTTTATGGGGTTATTTAAAATCAAAAGTATATTTCAATAGACCAGACAATATTGCAGATTTAAAAACTAGGATATCGGAAGAAATTAACAACATAACCCCTGAGGTCCTACAAAATGTTCTACGAGAATTCCAAGATCGCCTTGCTTATTGTCAAGAAGTGAATGGTAGTCATTTTGAACATTTAATTTAACTGTAAAACATAATGAAATATACTTCCTAAACATTATGTTACATTATTTCCTTCAGTCTATCAACATTTGACATATTCAGAATAAATTTTCTCAGTATTGCTGAACAGAGAATGAAAATCCCTTTTGAAAAAGGTGCAACACAACCCCCTTTCTCATTAAAATTTTTTGAGGGGGTGCTCATAATTCAGAGGGGGTGCAAGAAGGGGGTTATATTTTCATACTGTAAATTGTCAAATTGCCAATAAAAATTGACCTGTTTCAGGATTTTTTCATAAAATACATAATAACGCTAAAAATGAATTTATTCCATACCTTTATATATATAGTGAATAGAGTATTTTCGTTTCAATTCCGAGACCTTAGAGAGAACCAGTGACGAGACATGGAGAGTAGGCAGATTGAGACCCCGACGTCAAGTCACAAAAACCTAACGTAATTATACCTGAGGAGTAGGCAGATTGAGACCTCAGCGTAGAGAATTACGTATTATCCTTTCATTAATTTTCTTTCTATTTCATTTCTTGAAAATGGCTCCAAAATCGGAGCCGAAACGTCGAATTTCAACAAATTCTAGACGCGGTTCAACCCGAACTTTTAGTTTTCAAATATCTGACCGCGGAAACCTATCTGAACATATATTCTCGGGTAGCGGTCTGTTGAACAATGAAACTCATTCGATTTAAATCTTCAATATTTCGTCAACCTTTATTGACTTCTTCAGGAAGAGCTACAATTAAAAAGAAATATAATTTGTTGAAGGACTACATAAAAATAACATGATAACTTACAAAATTCACAGAGTTAGTTCTAACCTATGGAACATTTGGGAGGACAATTGTTATTCTCCGCTGCAGACTAATCGCTTAATTTACCTGACTGGAGTGTTACTATGGTTTAAATAAGGATTCGTTTAAATACAATGGTGTTAATTAGTGTAGGTATTCCATTGGTACCAACTGTCAAACTACACACAACGTTGAATGGAATTTAAAATATTACAATATATACTACTAAGTTGTCCTGTATCGGTTTTGTAGTTAACTGTGTTAGGATTTTTGTTGATATGGACCATCTCAAGGAATAACCTGTTTTTTTAATTGCTGACTTTGTCTAGAATTTTTGGATTTGAATAATCAAACCGGTGGCCTGTTTTCTGGGTGTGGTCGACTGCTGCACAGGAGTTTTTTCCCAATTGGGCATCACTCTTGTGCAAAGGTAGCCGTTGTTTTAACCACTGTGAGGTCTGTCCGACATAACTACCTTCACAACCTTGGCATGGTAGTTCATAAATTACATTGCTAAGGAGTGGAGTTGGTGTTTTGTCTTTGATTTTGGAGAACAAGTTGGAGAGTTGTGTATTATTACGCTTAGCTATTTTGATTTGTGGAAAGTCTTTGAAAATTTTTATTATGCGGTTGGATACTTTGTCGATGAATGGGATTGATTTGTACTTATATTGTATCGTAACGTCATCAGTTTGTCCGTCATAAAAGTTGGAGTTATAGATTAGTTTTTTTAAGATGTGTTTTGGGTAACCGTTGTGTGTAAAAATGTCGAATAACTTTCTCAGATTCGCTTTCAAAAACGTTTCATGGTAGATGTGAGTGACTCTATTTTTCATAGCAATGACGGTGTTGTATTTCTGATTTAAGGGATGGTGAGAGGCAAAGTTGATGAAACGTCCTGATGCTGTTTCTTTTTGGGACCAATCCAACAAAATACTGTTGTCTTCAGTACGTATCAACCTTGTATCTAAGAAGGGGACACTGTTATCTGTTTCTTTTTCGACAGTAAACTGTAAATGTTTATTGCAAGTGCCGATTGATAGGAGTGTCGTGGTCGTCGTCGACGTCTTGATCGCCGTGGGGCCTCACCATATCAGGTGTGACGATATCCATTGCCAGATATCGAAACAGTGTCTCACGGCACAATGCACTTCTATTTCTCCGGATGCTATATGATTCAAACAGAGCGGGCTTTGCTTCTCGAGTGTCGGTGGAGGCGTTGTGACGACTGTACTTGTAGTAGCCGCAATATCGACGATGTGTGGTCTCTTAGGCAGATCGAGCACACACTTCAGCAAAAAATCGAATTTTTGATTACCCTTCACGTAAACCACATCAGCCTCGATGATGGGGCGCAGCACTTCCTGGATCTCGTTGAATTCGACATAGCCATCAGAGTATGGAATGCCGTGGATATTTCTCCCCAAATATCGTACTTGCCGTTTATCTGCTTCGCTCAGGTCATGGAATGGCACTACGGCTTTGAATAAAAAGTGGTTAGTGCGATGCCCGTCGGTGATGGCAAGCTCGTTGGGTTGGAATTCACCTCCCACAGTGAAACCCTGAATGTCACAGGCTACGAGTTTCATCTTGTTGCGTTTTTGTTTGTTTGATGATTGTTGAACTGATTCACTGCTTTGATTAACTGAGAGACACACACTCGGAGAGAGGAAGAGCGAGATTAATAAACACCGACTGAACAACTGAATGTTTGGCTCACAACTGACGCTCTCGACCTGTCGATGCCTGCATTACATGCATATACACAAACAAAGAGTGGATTCCCCCACTTTTTACTGTTACTACTGTATGTCACTATTTTTTTTATGACAGACGGCGTACAATCTCGCTCAAGGGCAAGTGTTCCAGCATACAGTCGTAAATGATGATGCAATAGGCTCGAGTATTGGCGGGAAATCCAACTCTGGCCTCGATGTCAAGTTTGACATCGACAGTGGAGGATTTCATGAATTCCGCTCTGCGGGAACAATCTATTACGAACACGGTCGCTATGCTTTTGAATGCTCCGTAATCGAGTAGAGGGCGCTTCTTCGGACAATTGGCATAGCTCGGATAGAATTCCATGTAGGCTCGATGGGCTTCGATAAAGTTGTTTCTGTTGAATTCCAAGTGCATACGTTCATGCGGGTAAGTATCGCTCTTCATGGTTAGGCGTATGTCGCTGATGTCGATGTGATCGAAATAGGATGCATCTCGATCCGCATTGCCAATCCGATTTGTTTGGAAGGCCACAATAACGAATCGGGGACTCTCCATGGCCGTGCAAGTTTTCACAGCCCAAACTTCTTTGGTGGAACCCTGAGTGAGTGCAGACAACTCGTGTATGTCCCACTTGCGATACGAAATCACTACAGGAGCGTCTGTTTTGATGGACTGCAGCAATTTCAGACGAATGTCGTCATTGGGCACCACATGTTTGACTCTGAGTACAACGCTCGTGATCGTCAGTGTGGCTGTGGTGGCTTCGACTACTGGATTCGCCACCTCCTCTATCAGCATGCAATTATTATCATTTCTACTTCTCACCAAGCGAATGCACTGTCGTCCAATGGTGGCCTCGTAACAAGTATGGCCGCGAAGGGTGGTCACTATACCCGGCGATCGAACAGAGTCCACCTCTTTGCCATTGATTTCATAGTAGATGGCCTCGAAAAGGTATGCGCCGGCATTATTGATAAATCTAACATTGCCCGTTCCTGCGGTACGAGTCAGAGAGCCCTCTATACACACAAGGGCATCGTTCATCAGTATCCACACATCGCTCTGCTGAGTGACAATTTCGATGATGTCATTATTTTGAAAGGACTTGACGTATGGGTGGTGCGTTCGAGTCTCAACTCTGTTGATGGATTCGTCGAACTTTGGATGATTGTACACGTCGAACACTTGTCTTGATAACATGATGTCCTTGCGATTGGAGAAAGTGTATGCTGGAGTGGGACAGAGTGTGTGCGTCTGCTCTCTTCGACTGCGTCTGCGCGACTGAATTGATGCCAGCACCCTCTGCACTTTTATGCCCAAAGGCATCATGATCATCATTCTGATCAAATACCAACCCCATTTTTATGACAGCTTGCGCAGCACAAGTCGTATAATGATGGTCTCTCCACGGAAATTCACACTGCAACAGTCCTGGTCGAGAATATTCAAGGTTATGTTGTGTATTTCCGTCTTGTTCACAGGCAGGTAAATCAAATTCGAGGGCGTTTCGTCGATGGCAAAGCCGGGGTCTTCTCGAACGGCAAACTCGTATATGGTGTGAGCCGGACGATTGTTGAAGAAGGCACCCGAAGTGATGTTACTATCGATGTGAACAGTTCGAACTTTGATAATGTTCACAGGTAGGTCAGATGAGTGAACGCTTCCAGCCTCCAATAGTCTCGGGGAAAAACCCAGTAATCGTCCTATGGAATCCTGGGGACGAAAATCGATGTTATAGAGCTTGCTGTATATCTCACACTGCAGCGTATTGGTATTGGGTTTGAGAGAGAACAAAGCCTTGCTTTTGTTGGTACCGTCGTCGTCGTCGACGTTGCCAACGTCACTAGACACTACGGCTCTCTCCTTCTTCTTCTTTGCTTCTTTCGGCCTCTCGATGTGTTTATGTATAAACTTGGCAATGTCGCTTATTTCGTAACACCCAGTCGGTATTTGGATGATGCTAACAGATGGCGCTCCTTTGACAGAATAATAGAATCGACCACTCGATATGTTCGGTATGCTGTTGTATGGATGGAAACCAATCAATGCCAAGCCGTAAGTGCTATCTTCGTCCAATTGGAGCGGCGGAGAAAAGTCTGCGGTTAGCGTCGACGTTTGACCTGTCACTGTCAACAGCAAAGTCATGACTGACACTGGATGGGGTTATGTACTTCTATTTAAACCATTCCATATGCGCGCTCTGTGCTCAGAGTCTAGTATGGGATTCAAGACGCGTGAGGCTCGCGCTATTCGTCTAGCGAAACGTATCCTGTCCATGGCCACTTGCATCCAATACGATTTGCGCGAAGTTTTGTATGCAAAACGCCACGTCACCATATAATGAACCTCATTGCGCTCGTCATTAAAGGTCACCACTTTTCTATTCATTTTCGCGCGCGCGCGCACACACACTCAGAGCGTGTTCTCGTATAGAAAATTCAAACACAAATGACCGAAATTGACTTGGTTGAATGTCTGATAGCGATAGTTGTTGTAGAAGATTTTCACTTTTTTACCCAGATATCGCACCAATTCCACCGGCGGCTTCAAATTGCCGAAACTGTCAAAGTATTTCACCACATGTCCGCGTTTCACGTAAGCTACCCAATGCGTTCCGCGATTCCTGCTTGAGTCCAGATTGATGATTGCGCATTCTCTGTACTTGGGAAATTTCGATGATGATGATGAGGATCGAGGTAAGTTGTCTAACATGAAAACACCAATGAAATGAGGTATTTTCAAACGTTTCACATATTTAACTAATTCCTCATCGTACAATGCTCTATTGGGCAGCTTCAGCAAGAGTTTTTTGAAAATTCCTTCTTGAGAAACAAACCGTAGCCGCCTTTAGCGGTCTTGCGCAGAAACAAACCGGAACCTCCTACATTTTTGTTGTCACGACCGCCACCACCAATGCTCTCCATTGCGGTATTATGACGCTTTTCTTCCTCCAATTTCTTTTTGGCATTGGTCGAGGAGATGATGGTCCTGGCTATGGTGCTGGGACCGCCTGCCAACGAGCCCAGCGCTCCCAGAGCGGCGAATATCGGAAGCAGAGGCATCACACCACCGCTCTTCGCTTCGAACGGTATTATTCGGGGTACTCTGATTTTTTTGCGACCACCCAATTTTTTCACTTGAGCACGGGCAGCACGCAGTGCCACCAAGGAGGATTTTCGCAGAGCCTTCGGACTCAAATCTTTCAGCTGATCAGGTTTCAGTGTTTTTCGCAGAGTCTTGGTAATTTTCTTAACCACATCTCGACGGAAAGACTGTGACTTTGCAGCAGCAGCAGTCTTCTTCTTCAGACCCATTCCCAAATTACGTTTTGCCTTCATGGTTGTGGTGACCAGCCAAGCAGCAGCTTTCTCACCAAATTTGGCGTCTTTTGATTTGACACGTTCCCAAGCTCGATTTTCCAGCGCCCAGTCGGCCTTGTGTCTCTCCTTCAAAGACTTGTTTTGCGAATATGCAATATCGTGAGTCTTACAAGCCGAGTCCAAAGGGTTCACACCAGGGTCTCCACGTGCCAATCTCTTCTGTAGTTTGGTACCCGGTCCACAGTACTGGTATCCAGGCAAATGAAGCTCGAATGGCAGATGATTAATCAGAGAGTTCACCACACCACGACCTTCGTGCTCGACAGTCAGCATGACACTGACGCGAATGATGTTGCACACCTACTTACATAACTGTACTCCACTCAAAATGTCATTCGAATGTCAGATGTGGGCGTGGTCACACACACACACACACACTTCAGCAAAAAATCAATCAACTCAAACATGAAAGTGGTGCAACAAGAGCCGGCTCTGGAAATTGTCAATTTGGATACCATAGGTGGAGGAGGTATTGGCGGTGACGACGACGGTATACGTAAACACGGCTCTCTGCTACCGAATTCATTCCGAGCGATATTTTGTGGCCCCAGCGGATGTGGCAAGACAAACGCTGTACTCAGTCTGCTGTTCAGCCCGAACGGAGCACGCTTCGAGAATGTTTACGTTTATTCAAAGTCGCTGTACCAACCTAAATAACAGCTACTGCACGATGTACTCAAACAAGTCAAGGGCGTAGGTTATTTTCCATACAGGGACAACGACGAGGTAATCGATCTGTCAAAGGCGAAAGAAAACTCAATTTTCATATTTGACGATGTGGCGTGTGACAAACAGAATAAAATCAGAGAGTTCTATGCCATGGCACGCCACAAGGGTATTGACCCAACCAACTTTTGTCAAACTTACTCGAAAATACCCAAACAGCTGATCAGGGACAATTGCAATATTATAGTACTATTTCGGCAAGATGATATGAATTTGAGGCACGCTTTCGAAGAGCACGTATCCCCGGATTACACCTTTGAGGAATTTCGCCGCATGTGCGCCGCCTGTTGGAAGGAAAAATTCGGATCTTTGGTGATTGTCAAAGACTTCGATGTGAACAAAGGGCGCTACCGCCTGAGCTTTGACAAATATATACAAATGTGATGCGAGGTGGCACGGCATTCGTACTGAAGCCATGGGGCCGACCACATCACCCCGCATCGAG
Source organism: Chrysolina americana (assembly GCA_958502065.1). Lineage (NCBI taxonomy): Eukaryota > Metazoa > Arthropoda > Insecta > Coleoptera > Chrysomelidae > Chrysolina > Chrysolina americana. The sequence goes on from OY293416.1 coordinate 41,595,119, forward strand.
ACGGAGATTGCTAAAGCTGAACACAAACGTCAAGTCAATCGGTTGTCGAAAATTGTGCGAAAAAAGTATCTGAGTCTGAAACTCGGAAAATCCGAGCATGATGAAGCACTGAGTGAATTATTCAAACCCATTACGGTGCCGATGAAAAGATTGAGTGCGTCAGTGCCGCCACTCACTAAGCGATCACGACTGGCAGTGAAAAAAGAAGAGAAACAGGAACCGTTGACACCAACGACTCCAGACTCTATGAAAAAGAAAGAAGACGAAAAAAGCTACCACACAGATGATGGTGATTATGATGATGATGAGGATGACTACTTGGAAGTTTATCCCGAAGTAGCAACTGAATTCGTGAATGAACATCGCGCCAAATCCGACAAAATAGATGTGGATTACGGCCCCATTTACGACAAACCAAGAGCGCAATGGTTGCTCGGTAGAAAGCTGATGGACTTCGACAAAGATACGGGGGACATTCGCATGGATGGTGTAACATACGAGGGCACTCCGGGACTATATAGTTTGATTTTCTACAAAAATCCCAAATACGCTAAAGCCGATTTGGCGGCATACAAGCAAATTTTGACAGCTACAGGTGCGCATGTAGATGCGCGAGGTAGGTTGAATCCATCTCAGACTGCCAAATACGAACAGTTGATTCGACCAATGTTCAAAGATCCTCAATCAAAAATAGGTGGTGGTGGAGGTGGTGGTGGAGGTGGTGGTGGAGGTCGAGGTTGAGGTCGTTTCACCGACGGCAGTGGTATCCCAGATCAGTTGACATACAACACGAAACCCATAGAATACGTGTACTGGGACGATGTGAACGAGCTCGTTGACAGGTATAGGCTTCTGATAGCCGCCAAAATTGCCGGCAGCACCTCTACCGACAACGAGATCGCGGCCATCATCAATGAATTGAGAGAAGCAGGCTATATTCGATAAATAAAAGCGTAGACGTTTTTTTGCATGCCACAGTCGCATCATGAGCATCAACAAGTTCGGTCAAACTTCGTCAGCTCGCCGTGCACGGCAGCAGCAGCAGCAGCCCTATCATATTCCTGGTGTTATACTCAACTATACGACAAATGGCGACATTGATGCTGAACATGTAAAAATATGTAATGTGGAAACGCCAAGTGCACTCAATGATGTTGCCAACAAAAAATACGTTGATGACGTCATACAGAAGCTCAAAGATGACGTCATACACAAACTCAAAGACGAGCTGGACACCACCAAAAACAATCTAACAGCCTTGGATATTCGAGTGATGAAATTCATGTCACTTTCGATGAAAAAGCATGAAAATACCAAGAAACGCTTGGATGAATTGGCACTGGATATTGTTGATATTCCAGCCTCTTAAGTAGAAGGTGAAACGCCCAGTGCAGTTAGTGTATTGACTCCGCCATTAGCGAAATGACGTCATCATCATCATGTGAGAAAAAACAATTGGTTGATGAGCTCCATGCTCCAGCCAGAAGGAATTTTCCTCGCAGACGTACCATCATCAAAGGACTCGACGATCTGTGGCAGATGGACTTGGCTGATCTTCAAAAATACTCCAAAGCCAATAAAAACTTCAATTATATTCTCGTGGTGATTGACACCTTTTCCAAGTACCTATGGGTGCGCCCCCTGAAGACCAAAACTGGTCGAGACGTCACCGAAGCGATGAGTGACATATTATCGAAAGCGAAAAGATGTCCCAAGCTCCTCCAATCAGATCTCGGAACTGAATTTTACAATTCCAGCTTTCAGACTCTCCTGAAAAAGTACAACATCAAACACTATAGCACGTATACCGTGAAGAAAGCCGCGATCGCAGAGAGGGTTATACGTACTCTCAAGGAGAATCTCTTCAAGTATTTCAGTTTGAACGGTACCTACAAATGGCTGGACATTTTGCCGGACATTGCCAAAAACTACAACCAGCGCAAACATCGAACGATCGGCATGAAACCGTGTGACGTCACCAAAGACAATGAAAAACAGGTGTATAAGTCAACGTATGATTATGCCGAACGTGCTGGTCGAAAAAAATTCAAAATTGGCGATTTCGTGAGAATTAGCAAGGCCAAGCATGATTTCGAAAAAGGGTATACGCCTAATTGGACTACGGAACTATTCAAAGCTGTCAAAGTGAAAATCACCCAACCATTCACGTATTTGCTGGAGGAATTGGAAGGGCGACCAATCAGCGGCACTTTCTACGAACAAGAACTACAAAAAACAAAAAATCCCGAAGTCTATCTAGTGGAAAAAATCATCAGACGTAAGGGTCGTAAAGTACTTGTGAAATGGCTGGGGTTTGATAGTACGCACAATAGTTGGATTGATGCGACAAATCACATGTAATTCAAGGAAAAATTGGCACAATCTCAACTGGAAGAGGGGGCCTTTCATCGTCGTCGTCTCTCAGCTCTCGACGACGTAGAAACTCGAGCCGGTGTATGGGGGGAGGGTGGGGGGTGATGGCGGCGGCGGCAGCGGAGAAATAAACCGATGCCAAACGGTGCAGAGAGATTAGTCAGTCAACATGTTTGGTGCAGTGTCGTTGTCGAGTCTTCTGAAGAGTCCTCTGGTTACGAGTCGGCGTCGGTGGCATCGGCGGCGTCAGCTTCATCATCATCATTATCATCATCATCATCGGACCGAGAGTATGCAGATCGAATGGCAGATTTAGATCGAATATGTGACATGTACAAGGAGGCCATTAAAGCGGAACGTTTCTTCGCGTGCAACGCCACCTACGAGTTTCGCAACACCGACGTTTTGAGCTTGCAATGCGGCATAAGTTTTGCTCGGAGTTTCGTGCCTACAGTGAAACTCGTGTGCAAGATTCAATACACCATATGCTCCAGCCTGTCCTTCAGCATGTTTGAATGGGGCCAATTCGTGGGGGCCATTAATCAGTTGCTTTACACTAGCCGAAATGGCCCGAATGCAGCAGCAGCAGCAGCAGCCAAGACTATTCGAATCAAACTCGACTGGGACGATGTAATGGATTTGGAATTACACACGTATGCAGAGAGTCAACAAGTGCGAGTTTCCAAGAATGACACCTACTACTTCCTGACGGAAGCGGATGTTCAAGAAATCCTACATCTAGATGCTACTGTGATCTATCTATCTATTGAATATGAGCTTTAGTCAATATCATCACGATTTATTAAGCAGTGCAAAAACTCTAGCTAAAAACAATGGTTTGTCATTTGATGAGGCTATAAACTTGTGTACTATATCATCAAAAGATGATAAATATCTATGTTTTCGTGAATACCTATGCTATTTGCCGGATAAAGTAATGTTTGATTACGAAACGAAATAAATGTATATATTGAGAGCAGAGTTGGCGTTTTAATTCAGTATGCAGTGTGTCTGTGTGTATGCCGAGAGAGAGAGATGCAGCAGTACGAAACAAGACTCGACTCGTATCGAAGCTGGACTTCGACATTTCCTGCAAGTAAGTTAGCCGAAGCAGGCTTTACGTATACCGGTTCGGAAGATGTAGTTGCATGTCTTTCGTGTCATGTAGAAGGGTTCAGATGGCTGCCCAATGACGATCTTATGGCTGACCATCGTCGATGGAGCCCCCATTGTGATTTCGTTCGTAGATATTACTCTGAGCACAGACACCTACGACAGATGGCGCTGATGTCCCTCCAGAACCAAGAGTGTCAGATGTCATTAGCAGAGTGGCAGATGACACATGGATGAAACCGCCACCACCACCACTACCACCACCGACAGATGGCGCTGATGTTGCTCGAGAAGAACGACAAGTGAAAGGTGACATGAGCAGCAAAGTGACCACAGATGTCATAAACATAGACTCACAGAACACGGTGATGATGTGTCGTGTATGTCTTGTGAATGAACTAAATGTATTGTTTATGCCATGTCAATTTTGGGTGTTTTTTTTTTATCGAAAAAAGTGTCACTTTTTGCATAAAAAAGCACGTTTTTGCACCAAAATTGGAAGAATAATTCAATCAAAAATGTGATACTTTTTTACATAAAAATTGGCATGTTTTTTCAAGCAAACAAAATAAGGGGGAAGGGTATTTTCGAGTAGCAAAATTAAAAAATTAAAAATATTCTAAGATATATATATTTTCATAAATGTATTGATGGGTGATCTACAAACTACGCATGTGTCGCACCTGATGGCGCACTGTGAGCAGCACGCCAAGTGTCTAAATGGCATAAACAATACATTTAGTTCATTCACAAGACATACACGACACATCATCACCGTGTTCTGTGAGTCTATGTTTATGACATCTGTGGTCACTTTGCTGCTCATGTCACCTTTCACTTGTCGTTCTTCTCGAGCAACATCAGCGCCATCTGTCGGTGGTGGTAGTGGTGGTGGTGGCGGTTTCATCCATGTGTCATCTGCCACTCTGCTAATGACATCTGACACTCTTGGTTCTGGAGGGACATCAGCGCCATCTGTCGTAGGTGTCTGTGCTCAGAGTAATATCTACGAACGAAATCACAATGGGGGCTCCATCGACGATGGTCAGCCATAAGATCGTCATTGGGCAGCCATCTGAACCCTTCTACATGACACGAAAGACATGCAACTACATCTTCCGAACCGGTATACGTAAAGCCTGCTTCGGCTAACTTACTTGCAGGAAATGTCGAAGTCCAGCTTCGATACGAGTCGAGTCTTGTTTCGTACTGCTGCATCTCTCTCTCGGCATACACACAGACACACTGCATACTGAATTAAAACGCCAACTCTGCTCTCAATATATACATTTATTTCGTTTCGTAATCAAACATTACTTTATCCGGCAAATAGCATAGGTATTCACGAAAACATAGATATTTATCATCTTTTGATGATATAGTACACAAGTTTATAGCCTCATCAAATGACAAACCATTGTTTTTAGCTAGAGTTTTTGCACTGCTTAATAAATCGTGATGATATTGACTAAAGCTCATATTCAATAGATAGATAGATCACAGTAGCATCTAGATGTAGGATTTCTTGAACATCCGCTTCCGTCAGGAAGTAGTAGGTGTCATTCTTGGAAACTCGCACTTGTTGACTCTCTGCATACGTGTGTAATTCCAAATCCATTACATCGTCCCAGTCGAGTTTGATTCGAATAGTCTTGGCTGCTGCTGCTGCTGCATTCGGGCCATTTCGGCTAGTGTAAAGCAACTGATTAATGGCCCCCACGAATTGGCCCCATTCAAACATGCTGAAGGACAGGCTGAAGCATATGGTGTATTGAATCTTGCACACGAGTTTCACTGTAGGCACGAAACTCCGAGCAAAACTTATGCCGCATTGCAAGCTCAAAACGTCGGTGTTGCGAAACTCGTAGGTGGCGTTGCACGCGAAGAAACGTTCCGCTTTGATGGCCTCCTTGTACATGTCACATATTCGATCTAAATCTGCCATTCGATCTGCATACTCTCGGTCCGATGATGATGATGATAATGATGATGATGAAGCTGACGCCGCCGATGCCACCGACGCCGACTCGTAACCAGAGGACTCTTCAGAAGACTCGACAACGACACTGCACCAAACATGTTGACTGACTAATCTCTCTGCACCGTTTGGCATCGGTTTATTTCTCCGCTGCCGCCGCCGCCATCACCCCCCACCCTCCCCCCATACACCGGCTCGAGTTTCTACGTCGTCGAGAGCTGAGAGACGACGACGATGAAAGGCCCCCTCTTCCAGTTGAGATTGTGCCAATTTTTCATTGAATTACATGTGATTTGTCGCATCAATCCAACTATTGTGCGTACTATCAAATCCCAGCCATTTCACAAGTACTTTACGACCCTTACGTCTGATGATTTTTTCCACTAGATAGACTTCGGGATTTTTTGTTTTTTGTAGTTCTTGTTCGTAGAAAGCGCCGCTGATTGGTCGCCCTTCCAATTCCTCCAGCAAATACGTGAACGGTTGGGTGATTTTCACTTTGACAGCTTTGAATAGTTCCGTAGTCCAATTAGGCGTATACCCTTTTTCGAAATCATGCTTGGCCTTGCTAATTCTCACGAAATCGCCAATTTTGAATTTTTTTCGACCAGCACGTTCGGCATAATCATACGTTGACTTATACACCTGTTTTTCATTGTCTTTGGTGACGTCACACGGTTTCATGCCGATCGTTCGATGTTTGCGCTGGTTGTAGTTTTTGGCAATGTCCGGCAAAATGTCCAGCCATTTGTAGGTACCGTTCAAAATGAAATACTTGAAGAGATTCTCCTTGAGAGTACGTATAACCCTCTCTGCGATCGCGGCTTTCTTCACGGTATACGTGCTGTAGTGTTTGATGTTGTACTTTTTCAGGAGAGTCTGAAAGCTGCGTAGTTTGTAGATCACCCATCAATACATTTATGAAAATATATATATCTTAGAATATTTTTAATTTTTTAATTTTGCTACTCGAAAATACCCTTCCCCCTTTTTTTGTTTGCTTGAAAAAACATGCCAATTTTTATGTAAAAAAGTATCACATTTTTGATTGAATTATTCTTCCAATTTTGGTGCAAAAACGTGCTTTTTTTATGCAAAAAGTGACACTTTTTTCGATAAAAAAAAAAACACCCAAAATTGACATGGTGGAAGGATTTCAGTGAAGCATTTTCAGTGAATTTTGAGTCACTCAGCATTCACTCAGCTTTCACTCAGCTTTCACTCAGCATTCACTCAGCTTTTTCCACCATGTCAATTTTGGGTAATTTTTTTTATAAAAAAAATAGCCATTTTCCCATAAGAATACATGTATTTTTGAATGAAAAAAAGTGACACCTTTATTGACATGGTGATAAAAGCTGAGTGAAGCATTTTCAGTGAAAGCTGAGTGGCTGAGTGAATCACTCAGCTTTCACTCAGCTTTCACTCAGCTTTCACTCAGCTTTCACTCAGCTTTTTCCACCATTTCAATAAAAGTGTTAAATTTTTGCATGAAAAACTGAAACTTTTTTTGCATGAAAAAGTGACACTTTTAGCATGAAAAAAGTGACACTTTTTCGTATGAAAAAATGATACTTAATATCAAATCCGTCTTTGCCATCTCGATAGCGACGAGGCTCTCGTCGAAAATGGTGCGACTCCTGAAATTTGGACTGGCAATCAGATTTTTTGCGCCATATCGTCCCTCCCATTTGGAGACCATTTTCACCACACGGTGCTTCCGTATGATTTCCATGGTTTTCCCGAACACTGCGTTATTGGCTAGTTTGTAGTTATTTTTGCCAACAGTGGTTTTTGCTTGAGAGCGTAATTTCGTATCTAATTCAATGTAGGGACGCAGCCACGCCGACTGATTGAATTGCAACACCTTGTGGATTTTCCTGAGTACAAGGCCGTGTTTGAGTGCTTGTTTCAACAACCTGTAGTGCACAACATATTTTTCCTTATTGTACAGCGCGGTCATCAATTTTGGTTATTTCGAGCCTGGCGGCGTACGGTGCTCGGCACACAAGGGTAAATCTTTGTGTTTGTCATGCAGATGTTCGGGGTACTCCAAATCGACTTCGAGATTGTAGCCGATGGGCGAGGTGTCCGACACTTCCGACACATCGAAATCGGCTGCATTTTTGAGCCATTTAAAGCCATCGTACGGAAGATATTCCATCATGGCCCAACCGTACAGATTATTCACGTCGAGATATAGCAAATAGGTCGACGGTTTGGAGGCGTCATACCTTTCACCCATGTGCTTGTTATTGGCAGAGGAGAATTTGTTGCAGCACTGAATGATGCCGCCACGAATTCCTCGCTCGACAAAGAGAAGCATGTCGACGTCTTTCAGTATCTGCAATTTGCACTGGGTGTACTTCAACATACAGGACCACGTATATCCCGGGAGGGTGTAATACCACGCAGGATCCAGCCCATACGTCTCGTGACCGTTATTTCGAAAATTTTCGAAAATATCCGCCAAGAGCAATATGTCGGTTTTCATGTATAGGTCAGAGTACTCGCCCAGTGTTGTCAAGATGAACGACCGCCACACGTTCTGCGCATGCTCGTATTCGGCATCGGTGATGCCACAATCGTTCAACTTGTTGGGCATTCCAATTTCTCCATCGAATCGATGAAATCGTATGGGAATACCCCTTTTCGAGAGAGTAACTCGTACCGATCGGCATTGAAATGGGCAAATTCGCGCCTTGATATCTTCAAGTTATGGATGGTCAGTGTTTGCACCAAATGCTCCAAGCTCATGCCCATGAAACGAAAAGAGTCTATGAATCGAAATTCAATGTCAGTGTTGCCGTCATACTGGCTGAAAGAAATGTATTTTTCTTTGTTGACAGGCAACAGGCTGACTCGACCCCTTTTTGCTATATCTCGAATAATAAAATGACTGTCGTATCCGGATAAATTGTGGAAAATGATTGGCACAACGAACGACTTTTTGTAGTTCAAATTGCAATGCGCATGCGCATATCCACGGAACGCTCCCGTGTAGTGATTATGATCTATTACAATTTTGTCGTCAGTTTTTCAAGGTTTTTCGCAGATGTGGCAACATGGCGCTGTCGCTCTATCTGCAGTTGGAAACGATCATGGGGACAATATCCAAAGTTTTGGCTTCCACAAATTTGGCTATGGCCCCCATTCTCTCCGCAAACCATTCCATAGAGTCGAGGCCCCGATGACTATCATAAACTGACGAAGTATCGTCATATGCACACTTGAAATAAAATCCAGCGCTGAAAGGAATGTGTTTTTGGTACTTTGTCGTATGTGAGGTGCATTCTTCGTCATTAAACTGTTTCAAAATCGACTCAAATTCCGCGTAAATTACAAAGGGGAATATTTCTTTATGTACAAAATCCCGAAATTGTACATGATCATACGAAGGAAATGAAATTTTGCTCTCGTTTAATTTTTGACAATCAGCAGTATGACTGTCGAGTTTCTCCTCACTCGTAAAATAATTTAAACACCTGTCGCAAATGAATGTTTTATGTCCATTTTTACTGAGTTGGCAACTGAGTAGGATTTATATCCTTTATCCAAACATAATGGAATTTTATGTCATCGCCGATGGCGTTGTCGTCATCGGCGATTTCCAGTGGTGGTGCCTCGTAATCATTTAATTTCGGGTGATATTCATTTTGAATGAGGAGAAGATTGACATGTTTGTCTAATTTTTGTTTCGTGAGTCGACTCGGAACAGTAACGAAAAATGCCTCCTTGTTCGCCTGCGGCTGAATCAATTCCAAGGTGTACACATTCACAGATATGTTGTACAATGGCTCAAATTTGGTAATTTGTTTTAATTTCATAGGGAAGTCGATTCCATCCAAGTTCAGTACATTTGAATAGTGAGGGTATGATGATGTTCTAGCACAATTTTTACCCGATTCAACAGGGTACATGGCCGAAACGACGGCCCAAGCGAAACACGCATCATCTTCATTTTTCAAATTAATGCAAGCTTTTTTATTCGCAATAGATTTTGGCAGCTCGATGAAAGACGAACCGTTTCCCACGTCCGATTTATTCGTATTGATTTCCAAACTAACAATTTTCTGAAGACTCCAGCCACTTTCTTTGTCCGCGAATTCCGACAGTTTGTTTTGAATTTGATCGATGACATTTTCTAGGAACCACTCTTTCAAAGTTGTACCCCTATCGATAACAACGTTTTTAGTGTTGAAATATTTATAGTCGCTTATTATTTGTTCTTGATTCAAGGAATTTTCCATGAATTTACCACAAAATGTCGCATTGACTTTGATGCTTGGATGTTTTTTCAATAAATTTTGAATTCTGCTTTTGAATAGAATGAATGCATCACCAAAAAATTGTCCAATATCTTTATGTTTCAAATTTATAATTATACCGGTGCGTAAACGCGAAGAAAATGCCGATTTCAAGTCCTCCCACTTTACTCGAGATGTTAATTTTGATTTGACTCCCTCTCCCACCACCACGTCGACGCCTGGCTGTTGTTGACCTGACTTTTTGATTGAATTTCGTAAAATTTTCAAGTGTCCGCATAAAGTTTGTAATTTTCTCAGAGAGCCTATGCAATCCACTGCCGCGATCGCACTATTGATCAGGCGGGCGGTGTACTTGCAATGGGCCAGCCAATGTTTGCGTTTTTCATCGGTACAACCCTTTTTGAGTATTTTTTTGACCTTACGCAACTTGGCTACCATCTCCATACTGTGTGCAACAATAGCGTCAGATGACATGATGATGATTATTCAACAGACACACAAAATTTCAAGAAAATGTCAAATGAAAATACAAGAAACTCACTCTTTGTTTCCAACGGCGGCGGCGGCGTCGTCAGCGTCTTCAGGCTTAAGCGATCTCAAACAGCTGCTGCGGATGATTTTGATTGTCAATTTTCTGCTCGCCCCTGTAGATGAGCATATGCTGGGACTCTGTTAATTTGTCGAGGATGGGTTTGAATGCACCAGTCACTCGATTTGGCAGGAATACTTTACACTCCTCCAACTCCACTAGGATGGACTCTCCAAATTTGGTTGTTTTCGCTTTAGCGCCAAGGATCAGATGGGGTTCGTCCTTCGGTAGCTCAGACAACTTCCGCAGGTTCTTCCTGCAAGTCAACGAAATCTTGTTAATTTCGTCGAGAAGATGAGACATCTGCGAAATCATTTGAAAAATGAAAAAAAATTCATACACGCTGTATTATAACTCTCACTCACTCACTCACTCAAAATGAAAAATGATTTTTATGATTCACCCCGTGTATGAGAAATAAATATGATAAAATAAAATATTCCAATCACACTGTATATAGCAAATGGAACTTTGTGAGAGACACCCTGTATGAGAAGGAATTATGATAAAAATGCAATCCACACACACTGTATGAAAAATAAAAAAAAATATGACGTTTTATGAGAGAGACACTCTGTATGAGACAAAATACAAATATGACAAATGAACTTTTCTGAATTTTTTTTTAAAAAGAAACACTACAAAAAGTGAATCGAAAGAAATAGGCACACTTAAAACAATCGCGATAAATAAAAAAGAATAACTACTACTACTACTGACCTTTGCAAATCACGAATTAAATGGCACTCACAATAAAACAATGCACTTGTATAGAAAACAAGCGAGAGGCAGATGAGCGGAAGAGAGGCCCTTGTTGTTGCTTCGAACGCAGATAATGAAATGACGCAGGCTCGCTGTGAACGTACGTATTAACTCTCTGTGTCACGTGACCCACGCCGTTCACCTCCACGCCGAGTTCGCGTAACCCACGCTGCAAATGTATGCAACAGGTCGATCTGGGGAAAACCCAAATTGCGCAATAACAGTAAACAACTCCAAGGCCAATTTAGCTCGAGCAGCGTAAACAGATACCGGATGTGTGAGATAAATCTGAAAAACAAATTCAAGGTCAAAAATGGATCATCGTCGTGTTCACTGAGAATTTCGTTCATCTTGAGATAGCAGACAGTGAACAAGTCCAAGGCCAAATCGTATTTCTTAGAATTTCATTGGAGAGAGAGTAAACACCAGATGTGGCTCTTATCGCTGTTTACGACTACAGCGCGCGGAGACGTATTTTTTTTCTTTTGGAATTTCATTCGAGAGCGAGTGAATTAATAATAAGTCGTACATCATAATTTTCTGTTGTGTGTGTGTGTTCTAAGACAGTAGAGACATTTTTCATATTTAATTTTTTTGTTTTGTCAATTAAGGTGGCGGCGGCGGCGGCGGCCATGTTTTTTTCTCTTCCAGGTAATTGCTCTCAGCGAATCACGTGAGGGAAAGAAGTTTTTTCATAACTTCCGCCATCGCGCCATGTTTTTTTTGCCTTCCGCTCCATCGCCGCCATGTTTTTTGCATTCCGCTCCATCGCGCCATGTTTTTTTGCCTTCCGCTCCATCGCCGCCATGTTTTTTGCGTTCCGCTCCATCGCGCCATGTTTTTTTTTGCCTTCCGCTCCATCGCCGCCATGTTTTTTGCGTTCCGCTCCATCGCGCCATGTTTTTTTGCCTTCCGCTGCATCGCCGCCATGTTTTTTGCGTTCCGCTCCATCGCGCCATGTTTTTTGCCTTCCGCTCCATCGCCGCCCCTTCCGCTCCATCGCCGCCATGTTTTTTTGCCTTCCGCTGCATCGCCGCCATGTTTTTTTGCCTTACGCTGCATCGCCACCATGTTTTTTTGCAAAAAAGACGCGCGCCACTTAGGGTGAAACGTTTTGAAGCCCCCCACCCCGAAACTCTTCGGCGAACACGTCATCTTCTTCAGCACCAACCCTCCACCAACGGCAAGAACTCGATGGACGCGGCCATCGAGAGATTCACCGTGTGGAGCAATGCCGATTCTGCCTCATGCAAGTGAGGCAAAGTCGGCATTGTATATCTACTGATTTCATTCAAAATTGGTTTGTAGTAGTTTTTTGGGCCAAATACGTAGCATATTAGTTTATTGTAGAATATACCCAGGAAACGATTTGATCTTCACAACTTTATTTTAAATTACCAAATTTAAAATCACGACATGTTTCGCTAAAACTTTAGCTTTATCAAGTCGTATTTTCTACAAATTACTATGGATCTTCATCAAGTAACGGCCGAATCAATCGGAAATTTAAAAGGAAAAGCATATTTGTTTGTTAATTTGAGAATTAGATGGTGAACGAGGGTACTGATTCGATTATATTCAAAATTGATCATTCATCAGGGTCGCAACTACAAAAACTACGTTAATTTCAATCACAAAGAAAAAAATATTTCTTGATTTTTGTAAGAAAATTGTATCTCTGATCGACAACAAAATTCTAATTTGGGCCTCTAAGGCAACTGATCATTTAACTTTTTCTGATAAGAAAATTGTATTTAAACACGACAATTACATATTGCCAACAAAAATTTATAAAAATAATTTTATTCGCTCCTTTTAAGTAATAAAAGTTAAAATGCTAAAAATTTTAAACAGTATATTTCCTTCTCTGTCCTTGTTTTTTATAACATTTACTATATTTTACATTGTCATACTTTGATTAACATACACATTTCTTTAGTAAGCAACTTTTCAATCAACAACTGCAGATTCTGTAGATTTTTTTATTGAATTTGTCACGACAGGGAGAGAGAGATTATGGGAATTCAACTCGGTACCTAAGCGTACTGATTCAATTTCTAGTCTCGCTACACTTGGATAAAAACTATCAATCTCAACAGTCAATCTACCACTTTTTTTCCTTTCAACAATAATAATAACTATTTCCTCTTCAGTGGATTTGAATAAAAGTTCATTTCAAATTTTAAAAGTATTTATTTTAATGTCAAATTCCTCATCATTTAAACATAATCAAACTTATGAATTTGAAATGTAGTAAGTGATAAAGTCAATTTTAGTATTCAGAAGAATAAAATCATTATAATTTTAATAAATCTTATTCTAACATAAATTCATATGTATATATTATATAGCTCTAGTATCAATAAATTTGACTGTAGTAGATTAGGCGAAACTTTTGAAATGCGACAACCATGTAAGAATGGCGCTCATTCTCAAACTCGTCGTTTGCGCAGAGCTGGGATACGAGCTCTTGGCGATGCGTATTGATAATTCAAGCCAGAATTTGGCTGGAGTAGGAGTACTGTATATGCTTTACTGTGGCTAGGTGATATAAGTTACAGAGTCCCACCCCAGTTCTGCTGTATGATGATCGGCAAAACCGTGAAACTAGTGTGAAGATTGTCACCTGTTTTGATGAACATTTGCTAGTTTTCATAAAAGTTTTCATAAAAAGTATTATTATTGCAAAGCATACTTGTAAAAAAACTTTGCCAGGCGTTGGGCAGAGGTGATTCGGCAGTCGTATGGACATATTGAATTATTTTCTATTCGACGTTTTCCGAAAAAACTCCTATATTATAGAAATATTGAAAAATATTAACGAATGAACGGCTAACCAGTAGACAGTGTCGATTTTTATCGGCAATTATCTTATCACAGCATCTGTTGTTTCATTATATCACTCTGTATTAGTTCATAGAAGCCCAGAAACCATATCTCTTCATTAGTTCATAGAATATTTGGCGCTCGATGTGATAATCCAATATGGTGTAGACAGAGAACAACCTGACTGATGAAAGTCATATTTTGTCTGAGACAACTCATTAGAAAGATTTGTGGAATTCAATAATGCCCTTACATGCACTTGGCGTTCTGTCAAATGATCATGTTGAACCCAACGACTCTCTCAATCCCCGTTTCCTGCACTCGCTTGCGAGGTAGAAATGCTCACATAATGGTTACTTCAAATATTCAATTACTTTCGCTGTATTCACAACATGATTCTTCTATATTTACTAGATCAATTCCATTACTTTTATTTCCTGAGGAACAGATTACTTTTACTCCATTTTTGTTGTAGATTCTGAAATATGATATATAGAGTGAATCAATACTTTACCATCTCTATTTTACGTGCACTTGAAATGTATAGGGTGATCCACCGAATGAATAAACTGGTACAATTTGTTGAAGAGAATGTTGAATTTTTTATTCATAACTGAAACCGTATAAAGTCATAATGCTTATGTTTACAAACGTTCTATGAAATCAATAAAAATAAATAACAAATAATAATAAATGTCTTATATGATCAAATATACTAGTGTCTTGTTATTCTGACATGTCATCGAGAACTAGTTGACGTCTCACATAATAGTTATGTAAGTAATAAGGAATGTAAAGAGGTATTAACATTCGAGGTGAGCGACTACGAGCCAAGGTAAAGCCGAGGCTGGTCGCTTGCCAAGGATGTTAACAGTCGATACATTCCGTGTTACTTATTACGTTTTTCCGGCTGCTTGTTGACATTTCTCAAAATATGCCTGGATTAAAGTTTGTTTTCTTACCCTTCCTTCATGATTATTCGTTCCGCTATTTCATTCTGAGTTGCTTGTGCACGTGACTAAGTTACCGAATGAACAGACAACAATAAGTCTCATAACCTAAAAATTGATATGAATGAAGCTGAAGGTATAACTTTTCCAAGTCAAATGTCAAATGACACTATTTATACTCCGTTGTCAAGATGAATTAGTTAACGAATGATATAGGCCATTTACCTGTTTTGTTGCTGAGCATGTATGTACTATTTACAATGTCGGCAGCGGGAAAATGAATTTTATTAGAGTAAGTACTGGGACTTTGTGAACTTGATATGCAAATTAGCCATCCACTCAAGCCTTTTGTTATATATGTTATACTGGCATCAGCTGAGCCGTCTGTTCTTGAAGAATTCTAGTGATGTAGATAGGGTTAAAAGAGTAGAGATAAGAAAGGAAGTGAATTCTGACTCGAAAGTGAAAATAGGAGTACCACAAGTAATAGTATCAAGTCCAGTGGTATTTCTCGTATACATAAAGGATATTGCAAAAATAGCTCACTTGGGAGGACACCTCATATGTTATGCTAATGATGCAGCCCTTATTTCAACGGAAAAAATTAAAAGACGTTAAATATAGTACTGAAATAGATTAACAAAAAATTCACATTGAATTTGAATAACCTCACTTTGGTTAATTAGGAAAAAATTTCAGCTTCCATGCCAAATGTTGCAAACCAACCTGAATTTTTTTATTTCACTTCCTAGAGTACAAAAACAAGAATCCATGCCTATGTCCTATGATAGAGACAATATCGTCTGAAAAATACCTCGGAGTAGTCTTAGATCAATATATGGGATGGGATACATGTCAAAGAATGCCTAAGGGCTCTGTTACACAACTTTTATATATTCTGTCAACTTGAAACCTAATGCTGTACAATTTCTGAGTCGAATCGATTTCATCACTGGTGTCATCACTGTTCGAGTTATGACGTCATTACAATTTTTCTACCTGTCAATACCCCATTTTGATAATACCTTCGAAAAAATCGCATTTGTCTGTGTATGGATGTCATATTTTTTTTACGTTACATAACATTTCCAGAAATTGATTCAGAATACTATAAAACGCAAGTTTCTAATTTTTGTTCCGATGGTAACACAGAATGTAAATAAGCTTTCAAAGTTACTTTTTATCGGCTCTATACCCACATCATCAAAATCCTCAGCTACCTGACAATTCACTATGGGTGCCAGCAAGATGGCGCGCATTACGCACTACATGTACGTGAATACCTGGATATGTTTCCCAATGAATGGATTGGCAGACAAGAATTTTAACTAATGTTTTTCAAGAGTTTAAACATTGCCTTGTATATTGTCAAGAGGGAAATGGCATGCAATTCGAAAACTTGATTTAATAGCTTGTAGGTTTATTTAGTCCTGTTGTCATGTTTAAATTACATTACCATGAAAGAGATATTTTTTATTTCTCGGACATACAGTTACGTAACATGAGAGAAAATATGACATACATACACAGAAAAATGCGTTCTTTCTGAAGATAGTATAAAAATAGGGTATTGCCATTTAAAAAAAATTATAGTGACGTCATAACTCAAACAGTGATGACGCCATCAAAAATATGTGTTGAACAAAGAATGTGCAACTGAAAAAGACAAAAAGGAAGTGCCCGAGCTTCCCCAACCTTTAAGCGAATTTGTTCCAAACTTTACGTGCTTACTGTATACTCTTTTGTTGAACACAAGCCGATCACAGAGAAAGCCAGTCAAATCTTGCCTAGGCTAAGATGCTCGATCTGGGGTTATATTGCAGAAATAACTGTAACACCTGTAATGTATCTACATCAACTAGAGGCCCCATAACACCATGCCTTTAACATATATTTCGATAGAGTCGGTTGTGGGTGACTATTATACCTCGCGTTATAGAAACCGAGTTTGATTGTATATTGGGGAATTAACCCAGTAAACCCTGAATGCTTAATGGCGAACCAATTCGACTACTTTGCTTAGAAATTCAAGAAAAATAAACTACCCAATATACCAAAAATAACTTCAATTTCACTAGATGCGCGTTTAGCTCACAAAGTTGGCATTCTCAGGAGACCAAATCTCAAACTATTGTACGCAGTTATATCAAACACTTGTTTATAATTATTGTTTTTTGGGGGTTTTACTAAGAACCCAGTGACATACAGGCGGTTATAAATAACATATGAATATAAACTCAGTGCCAAAAGATGGAACGATAATTTTAAAGGGTATTTTCCCTAAGTCTAATGGTTTGGGTATTTTGTGAGTTAAATAAAGAAGATGACGAGATTAATAAGTTATCACATATTCCCCAACCATCAGAATGCCTAAGGGAAACTTGAGGAAGTCAACGAAAGAACCTAAATAGAAATTGATGGATGTAGCCGTTACTATGTGGTAGAAGATCATCATGAGAAATGAGAAATGAAACTTCCAATGTTTTGTACCACTTGTAGTTGTAACACTCATGTTACTGCAGTTTTATCCAACTACTACCTGCATTAGTTTGAAAATGTTCATCTACTATAGTACTTTGAAAACGTCCAAGTATAATTAAACCGCAGTAATATTTCATTAATTTTTATTTCAAATAATTTTTTTTCATATAATCTACTTTTAGGACAAAATCAAATATATTAAAATATTCCACAAAGATCTAACCGGCATCTAGGTATCACGTAAAAATTTCACAAGTAATACAACCTTGATGAGGAATACTCGAATATCAATGAAGGCGATTAATAGCATTTCAATATACGAGTTGACCACAATATTTTTCCGTATACCTCTCTTGTTGAAATGAAGGAATTCTTCTCCTCAGAAAATATATATTCAACAAAATGAACATCAAAACAAACTCTATTGAACATTAATAATTCTCGTCCAATTATTTGAATATTAATATTTGCTGTAGTTTTCGATGAAGTAACACAAACTAGATGAGTAATACATGAATATTACTGAAGGTAACATCTTTTCATAATGTTATCCTTCAAGTCATGACATTGTTGCCATGTCACAATTGTTTAGGGATTCAATCACGTCAGCTAGATTTTGATTTCTGTCGGGTATACTCATGGCAACAAAATCCCAAAAATACTGTCTTGGATGAAATATATTACAATAAAAAGGTAATTGAAACGGTCATTGCAGCTTATTGGGAGCATGAAATAAAGATGGAATATTTGTTTCCGAACGGAGATTCTTCGTTATCGATATAGTCTGGTCAGTACGACAACGCTGCATTTGATATATGACAGAACAATAACAAAACATTTCTGTTTATTTTCGTCTTTGGCTTATAGGGGTGTTTTTTATTATTAGGCAATGGTGAAGCATTGAGAAATATGTAAAAGACCATTTGAAGCTGGAAATTAAAATACGTCGTATCATAAAAACCCATTTTGGGTTTTAATTTTTTCTATTTTATTGAAACTCAACATTTCTTTAAACAACGCACGATACTACCATTGAGTGAAAAGGCTATTGTTATATTCGTCTATAATAGGACTGTCTCTCAGAAGAGACAAAGTTTAAGGCTTGTGCAGCGTGTTACTTATCTAGATGGTGTTACTTGATCGGTTGTAGTGGTCGAATTGGATAAACTGAAAGAGAGTACCAAAATACTCGATCTATATACTTGCATTTTACGGCTGTACTACGAAATCAAACATTAATAGGTGTCATTAATGGTAGATTCTGAAAAATCATTGGTGAAAAATCGTTTAATAATAGGGGTTATTAATGATCGATTTCGACTGCATTGGGCAACATTAAACAGATGTGTAAATACGAGGTCACCAGAAAAATATTTTTGCATTCTGTTGTTTTATATTAGTCTATTTTGAAGTAATGATTTAAATCACCGAAAACTAGTATCTCAGTATTTGATTAAATTTTTTCCAATGATATTTTGTCCAAATAATTTTGAAAAACATTGCTATCACCATTAGGTAAACGGTAGGTGCAACAAAAGCTTAGATTCCTACCCTCGAAAAGTGTAAACTCTGCATTTGTTTCTGCGCAAAAATTGTCTACACAAATGATATTGAAATCAAGACTAGAGTAGATTCATCACCGTATTATATGATTGTGTCGAATGAAGCTTGAAATCAGCATATAGCACAATTTAACCTATGTTTACCCAAACTTCTGTAGGTAGAAGTACGTCAACAATATACAGGGTGATTTACCACCATCAGCACAAAATTTAATGGGGTACTGGGCTATCCTGTGCGAACGCACCTGTAAAATATGGAATCTATCATAGATGATTGAACTAATTTTCTTGTACATCAAGCACAATCGATACGCCACTGCAGAACCGTGAGTCATCAGTATGATTTGATAGTGAGCGTCGTTCATAAATCGGTACTGTTCTATTGTTCAATATGCCAGCGTGGGTACAGTTCCAAGACTTCGTGATACCGGGTCATGTTTTCCAACACACCTCTAACGTGCAGTGAATCGTGCTGTTGTTGTTAATGAAGCAGTTCTGCAACTTCTCGACGACGATCCATCACTGAGCACCCGTGTGATTAGTCGGAGACTTGGTTTAACGCAATCTATGGTATGGCGTATTATCCTCGAAAATTGTTTGCATCCATACCATTTCCTGAAGGAACAAGTCCTGATACATACATATCTGACAGTTTACAAGATAACTAAGTATCTTAACTTGTATTCATTTTTACGGTAGATTTCAAATAGAAAATTAATGACTTACACAGAGAAAATACGTTTTGTGTTAGATTCAAAATTAGATAAAGACATATTGGAAATATCAATTTCTGAACAGTATTTATTGAAGCTATCACTAATCCTAGGAATAGGAGAATTCTAACCCAAGTTAGTATGTTTGAAGCTCACATTAAGATATAGGCAATTTCTAATGTTTCTGGATGGTACTCGAAAATATACTGAGGAAAGAAGTTCAGAGGCATCATAATAATTCTTGAGAATTGTAAACATGAAAACCAAGTCGGAAATAATTCTCCGTTTTTCTAAAGGTATAATTTTGAATATTAGTCTTGCTAAATTAATATTTTCAAAGTTATAAACACCGTTCACTCTGAAGCTTAAAAATCTTATGAATCTATTTTGAATTCTCTCAAGTCTAAGTTTATAAAGGTGGATTCCAGATGTCGCTGGCGAAACTCAGTCTACTATGTATATATGCGAAATGAAGTGATTCTATGGTTTTTTGCTTGTTGAAATTTTTGCAGATCCTACTTATAAATCCTAACATCCTGCTGCATTTGTTCACGATATATTCATGATGTAAATTGAAACTTAATTTATTATCAAATATAACTCCCAAATCCTTTACGTAGATGACTCTGTCTAGATTTCTCCCAAGTAAATTATAACCGATCACAAACAAATATTAATTTTTTGTCAAAGAGATTGTAGAGCATTTATTCAGGTTGAGGAACAATGTGTTTGAGTTGCAGTATTCAGAAAATCGGAGGTCAGCTTGTACGTTTAAACAATCTGCGTTCGATCGTATTTTGGAGAATATTTTCAAGTCATCAGCATACAATATAATATTACAAAGTTTGAAACATGTTTTAACGTCATTTATAAAAATTTAAAACAGTAAAGGACCTAGGTGGGAACCTTGTGGTACTCCTGATGTAACAGCAATAGGAGTTGATTTGAAACCATTTATTGTTACAATCTGTGATCTGTTGAAGACGTAGGACGCGAACCATCGTAGTAGATCACCATGTACACCGATGTCAGCAAGTTTGGAGATTAGTATATTATGATCAATTTTATCAAATGCCTTGCTAAAATCCGTGTAAACTGAGTCTACTTGGGTTCGCTCATCCATAGAATCAGATATGTATTGAGAGTATATCACTAAATTAGTTTCAATTGGCCTTTTAGCGAAAAACCCGTGCTGTTCCTCAATGATCAGACCGTTTACACTGTTGAACATATGACCATGAATCAAACTTCGTATCCTTTTGTTGCTTGTTCATCGTTGTAGTTACTATTGATGGGACCATGTTTTGAATTCGATGCGGATTACCAAATTTTTTTTACATAAACCTGTATATAATTTTCAACGTTTTTTATATAGATTTCATAATCGTATCTTATCATCTGTTTGCTACGACGTCTCAAGTATGTAACCTCGTTATAATAAGCCAAATCATGGTATAGTTTCCATTTCTTGTGAACTTTGTTTTTCTGTCTTATACAGTCTATAGTAGGCATGGTGAAGTATACGGGATATTTTTTATTTCTCACAAGTATTTTGGGTACAAAACGGTCAAAAGCAGTTTCTAGCTTCTCATAAAAAATACTTAATGCATTGTCAACACCATGATGAGCAAACAACTCAGACCAAATAAATTCATTCAAAAACGCATTGAGTTCTATATAATTAGCTCTATTGAAGTTACAAAATTCATTATGATTTCAATTCACATTATTAATCTGAAGGCCCTTTTAAGTAGAACTCAGTTGCAGGATGATGACTGTCAATTGGTACCAACAATGAATCACTCACACACAAATTATGAATCGAATTATCGATATTACAAAACAGGAGGTCCAGAGTTCTATCATTGTGATTTTTAACAAAATTGTACTGCAAGAATTCTCCAGTGGATAACAAATCAATTAAGTTGGAATTCTTATCATCTACGTTCATGGGGTTATAGTAGGAATAGTTAGGTTGGGAAATCCATTTAACACTTGGCATGTTCAAATCTCCATAAATCATAACAAAATCATCTAATAAATCATGTAAAATTGATTGAAGATTACTGGTGAATCGAACCCTAGCAATGTCATCGTTGGGGGGCAAATATACGCAGCATATATGTAACTTCTTAAGGTTGGCCTCAGGATATAGAGTGACGCAGACGTCTTCGACATCGCTATGCCATAGTTTGTGAAAGAGCATTAAATTTACTTCGTACTGGAATCATTACGCCATCAGTTTTAGAGCTTAAGGTTGACTCTCTATCTCGGCGGAAAACGTTATATTGTGAGGAATCAAACAGTTCATTACTAAACACACTATCGTTAAGGTTGGTTTCTGTTAGTAAGAATACATCAGCTTCAATACCAGAAGAATTAATTTTACAATTTTTGTTCGGAGTCCGCGCACGTTTTGGCCGTAAAACAGTAGTTCCATGTAGGATTTAAATTAATAGTTTATAATTATGTAAGAATTCACAAAAGAGATAAAGTGTCCTGCAATTCTCTGATAACAATCACACGAGATCTTTCGTCTCTACGCATGAAAATTGTTCCATTTTTTCATCCAATAATAAGTGTATACTTATAAGTAACGAGTTATAACAAAGCCTTAAGGTTGTCCGCTATAAAATTGTTACGTGTACGGATTTCACTTACAGTAATGTGAACATCAAGTGTCAACATAAATGAAAGTAACCTTTTGAATACGTTTAGTTTATTCTCTACTAATTGATGTATTTTTCTTCTATCTTCTTTAAGAATGAATTGTTTAAGCTTCGATGTGAATAAGTTATAGTACGATATACTTTTCAAGTGTTGTGGCAGATAATTGAATACTCTAGGAGCAAGGAGCAATATTTTGTGGACATACGAACGAAGCTGTATTCACGGGATCTTCAATTCGCACAAAAGTAATGTTTGTGCTCAGGAAAATCCGCATGTCTTTCACCCATTTCCATCAATCTTTGGGCAGGCCTCTACAACAAAGAGTCGACAGGGCCCTATCGTTTACCAGAGGAAATAACTGATGATGCTCATTTGGCCTTTTTGAGGGATTAACTCTTTAACGACATACCTTTGGTTAAGACGAATATGGTTTATGCACGATGGAGCCCCCCGCATTTCAGTCACGTGGTGAGAGATTTTTTGGACACCCAATGCTCACGCCGTTGGATATGTCGGGGTGCATACATTTCTTGGCCCCAAAAAAGCCCAGATATTACCCCCATGGACTTATTTTGTGAGGTTAAATGAAAACTTTCGTGTACGCTTACCCCATTCACTCGCTACAGGACCTTGAGCAATCCATTGAGAATGCCTCTAATGACCTTCGTGCTCAAAAGGAACGTATGTGATCGCGTACACGACAACCTCATTAGTCACTTGGAATTGTGTATTGATCGTAATGGAGCAGCATTCGAACATTTGCCTTAACATGATACCATGTTATTCTGTTGTGCAGTGTTATGGTTGTAAAAATATTGAATAATTTGGCCATGTTTTAATGTGAGTAACAACCCAATCTCACTTCTAGCCCCACCATCTCTGATGTTAGTCCCAAATCTTATAAAGAGGGAAGGACAGTGAGCCTCCATGGTAATTTATATCGAGTGGTGGCGCGTTCCTACCTATTAAACAGGTAATTTTATTGTTCTATTTTTGTCATTCCACTTGGTTTTCAACTTCTTTTGGTGGAGAGAGCACAATGACAAATTTTGTGTTAGTGGTGGTAAATGTATAGTGAAAAGTAAATTGTTTTGGCACATCTCTGATCTAAAACGAGTAAATGTCAAGCTCGATATCTTTTCACTTATCTCAGGAAAAGCAAGATGACAGCGATTGCAGAGATTTGAAGTTCAATTCCTGAAATCATAATCACTCTGTATATAAAAGGACTATCAACAGTGGAATTCGGATTTTTTTCTTGGAAATTATTCGACAAAAACATACTTCAACCCCAATACACTGAGAGTTACTCTTGCTTGTTACTTAGTCCACAACAATCAATAAATAGTAGCCAATTGCTTTGATATCCTATTTTCCCATTTCAATAATCCATCAATCAAATCATGAAACAATCTGGAGTAGAAGGCTGCGGAATATTAATGTTGTTTGTAAGTAAAGTAACTGTCCCCGACAGGCAATTACAATCCGTAGGAAAAACTTAATTACTTGTCAAATTAAGTGACACTTGAAATCCTCATTATTTCTATCATCCATCGATTTATAAATGTATTCCAATGAATCCAGTCAATCTCAAATACAGTAAAAATTCATTTATAAAATCACATCTGTTTCGTCGAAATCCAACAAGTGATAAAAGGTAAAATATTCTGGAAGGAAATGTCATTTATTTCCCGGTGCTGCGTTCTTTATTAAGTTTCATTGATTTGATATGGAAAATCAGTTTATTTCATTATATTTTCATTCGTATTTTGCAGGGTATGCAATTTCCTTGGGGGGGCGACATTTCAGAGTCGTAGCGTCTCTCTACTTTTGCACGTGGTGAGTAATGTAATTAGATATGAGGATATAGAAGTGGTACGAGGCAAAGAGACTAGTCTGACAGAACCCGAGAGTGCTTTACTTCGAATCAACCGAATGGTACGGGATGGTAATGTTCAGAAAAGTTCATTTTCTACAGCTATAACTTTAAGAATTCAATCCGATATTCTAGTATTGAATGCTGACATCGAAACATGGTTATTTATTTCTTGATTATTTCTCCTAGGACCTCGCGATAAATTTAACAACTTATCAATGTATGCAACAAAATCGAACAAAAGTCTGTCTGAGAACCAACTTGATATATTTTGAATATTAATTTTCAAATGCGAAATATTTGTTTATGACTATGAGATCAAACTCATATCAATATTACGAAAAAAAAAAAAATTCCACATATATGCATAAAAAATGAATACGCGGCAAAATAGATAGGTTGATAGAGAGAGCGTTCAACGTAGACTGGGAGCCCGAATATTAGAAATCAGAATTGACAAGAAAGGACAGAAAACCATCTTTTCTCCCCACACAGCACATGTACATTATGTCCAAATGACCGTTTGGTTTGAGTTTCTGGAACATCCATCAAACGTATCTAACTGATGTACGTGACACGTCCATAGGACGCAAAGTGGGGTATTTGGCCAATCTATCCGGTCGAAATTATTTCTTTGGATTTTATGATTTATAATGGCTTTATAATTGACTTTGAGCAATAAAAAGTAGTTTGCAATAGATGAGGTTTCATAGAAACAACTACATTTGAAATTTGAATGATTTTTTTTATTAAACTCAAAATTTATTATCTAAGATGATCTTCGATTTCTTCTTGGGTAATATCTACATGTTTTGCCGAAATATTTTTTGTTAATTTGTACCATATTCAACAGTTGAAGAGGCACAATGCTACTTCGAACTCGCATTAAACTTTTTAGTGTCACTTCTAATAATCTCATATTTTCGCCGGGATAAATCAGCTTCCATAAATCTTTACTAACAGCGTAAGTTGTTTTTCTTTGTCTTCTTGTGCCTTTTTGGTTTCGTCAACTTCGTTGCTCTCGTTGTTTATAATTTCGTTCGTGCAACTTGTATCAACAAGTCATCATCTGCCGCAATACAAATAACTACATGTTCCTTCTTCTACTTAATAACAATAATAATGTTGTCTATATTAGGTGGAAATGTAATTTGAACAAAACTTGTGATGAGTTGTCGACGTTTGGCTGAAACCGCTTTTCCACTACTTCTTTCGCTTAATTGGGTTAACGATTTTGACGACCGACTGCAGCTTTGCTGTTGCATTCTCGGTATTATGAATGATGTTTTCAGCCATTCATCATGGTTTTGAAGAAATGCTGTTTCTATTTTACCTGCTTTCTTCCACCTTTGCTTGAATTCCGACTCAATATACGAAGATTTGTACTTCAACTTCTTTATTTCATAATCAAGGAAGTTTCCGAAACAAAAAATAACTTTCCAAACTAATAAATAATTTTTCATTATTAGAAAAAATTCCCTTGCATTTCATCATACAGTGATCTACGGATCACTATTCTCACACCTGACACTCCAGCTGACCCTGAAAGAGATAATTATAACGTTAACAAAATGTAAGTTTTCAATTAAAATGGGTTTAGGATTGGGATGTGCCAAGGGTGTATTCTATAAAATTGATACTGGTAGTCATCCCCCGATTAAACAGAGGTATTACCAGGTGTCACCCTATGTGTTGAAAATAATCCATGATGAAGTCGATAATATGTTGAAATCTGTAGTTATACGACCTTCTAAATCTGCTTGGTCGTCTCCAATTGTTATGATACCAAAACCAAATAAACGAAATGAATACCGTTTTTGTGTCGATTATAGAGCAGTAAACAAGGTTACGGCTCGTGATGCGTACCCACTACCCTATGTAAACAGTATTCTGGACCGATTAAGCGGCGCTAGTTTATCGTCCATAGACCTCAAAAGTGCCAACCATCAAATCCCACTTGAAGAAGCTAGTAAAGAGGTTACAGCTTTCACCGTTCAGGGTAAGGGCTTGTTTGAATTCAATCGTATGCCTTATGGCCTACATAATGCCCCTGCCACCTTCCAAAGATTCGTGGATGATATCCTAGGATGCGACTTGGAAGATTCGGTATGTGCTTACGTCGATGATATTATCATCGCTACTAGGGACTCTGATTCACAACAGGAGGTGTTGAGAAAGGTTTTTGATCGGCTTTTGGAGGCTGGTCTTACAGTCAATAGAGACAAGTGTGATTTTGTCAAAAATGAATTGAGGTATCTGGGGTATCAGATCGACAGTGATGGACTGAGGACCGATCCTGCGAAAGTGGAAGGCATGCTGAAATTTCCCACTCCTAAGTGTGTGAAGGAGGTTCGCAGATTTGTGGGAATAGTCTCTTGGTATCGGCGATTCATCAAGGATTATGCTAGTCTTGTCAGCCCTCCTACAAAGTTAACTTATTATGCCTTTTTGGTTTCGTCAACTTCGTTGCTCTTGTTGGGGAAGTAATTATTTGTTTAAATATATTTGAAGCATCTCTTTTCCTAGATGTTCAAAATTTTGTTCGTGCAACTTGTATCAACTCGTCATCATCTGCGGCAATACAAATAAATACATTTTTCTTTTTCTACTTAATAATAATAATAATGTTGTCTTTATTAGGTGAAAATGTAATTTGAACAAGACTTGTGATGAGTTTTCGACGTTCGGCTGAAACCGCTATTTCACTACTTGTTTCGCTCAATTCGGTTAACGATTTTGACGACCGACTCTAGCTTTGCTGTTGCATTCTCGGTATTATGAATGTTGTTTTCAGCCATTCCTCATGGATTTGAAGAAATGTTGTTTCTATTTTACCTGCATTCTTCCACCTTTGTTTGAATTCCGACTCCATATACGAAGATTTGTACTTCAACTTCTTTATTTCATCACCAAGGAAGTTTCCGAAAAACAAAAAATAACTTTCCAAACTCTTAAATAATTTTTCATTATTACAAAAGAATGTCCCTTGCATAGTGATCTACGGATCACTATTCTTATACCTGACACTCCAGCTGACCCTGAAACAGAATAATTATAACGTTAACAAAATGTGAGTTTTTAATTAAAATTTTCGATTTTTTCACTATTATGTTTAATTACCCCTTACTAGAAAAAGTGCGATTATCTGCGGCTGATCTGATGATGATTATATTGTACAAACTTTCATCCCACAATACCAATTGAAAAAGTAACCGGGACGAACACGGAAATATAACAAAATCCTTTTTATACGTAAAAATTCGGAGGAATATTTGAATATCCCAAAGTTATTTTTCGAAAGACGATAAAACAATATTTTATTAGAAATAGAAGAGTGAAAAAATTTACAAGTATGTGTTCTTACCTTCTTGATTCAAATCCGTTACAATATTCTCACAAAAATCAGTGTTCACAATAATTTTTACTTTTTAACTGAGATGATCACATCGACACTCCCAACGAACAAAGAAGTAACTAATTTTTCATCATATTTCAGAAGAGCCAAAATACTGATTTTTTTTTCAATATTTATATCGAAATACAACTTTTTTCAAGTAGATTTCTTCGTAACTACTTGGTCTAGAGATACAGCTTTTTTATCGTCAGCATCATTTTTTTAAGCTGAATACGCCTACACCTATAACTGAAAATAGCTGTAACTTTAGTTACGGCTTTGTTCGTTGGGGGTATCGACATTTCGAAAGTCGAAAAAGATACGTACCCTCGCAGAGATGGTAATGTTCCGACCGATACTAGAGCGTCGAAGCAGTCGATGAGAAACGGGGATGGGTTGGCTATTATTCTCCAGTCATTTAGCAATAATATTAACTCGTTTTTTTCCACCTTCGTGAATATCTTAGAATTTGATTTATGACCGGCTATATTGGCGAAATACCTCAAAGTGAAACATCTAGTGGAGGCCCATATGATGGCACCACTTTTGATATCCAATCGCCGTCTTTTGGGAACGTCCATGTTTTTTCCAAAAGAGGATCAGTCGACGTTCATGGGATGTTAAAATTTTCAAAAGTACCTATCCATTGATCATTCAGTGGCCGCCCGATTGAACCACTTTCGACATAAACATCCTTCGACCATATAATGGACTTACCCTGCACATCCATCGTGGATATTTTAATATTCAATGTATCCGTCAAGGATTTTCTGAATTTTCAATATACGATGCATATACATATATATTTATCCAACATATCAATGCCCGATTACTGTTAAGAAACTGCATCAACTCGAGATGTAGAATACATTCATAAATATATTTTCAGTGGGTTAGAATTATTTGAAAACAGACTTCCATACAACAAAACAATCTAACTTATAAATTGGCTTAGACTTTCACTGGCACTATTTTGATTCGGGTTTAAAGGCCGTTGTGATTTAAAATAGTGGCTAGCTTCCTCAGAGGTCTGTTTATCTTTGTTTTTCTCCGATGACAGAAGTAGGTCTGTTCCTCAGGTTATATTATTTAGTAGTTAGTTTTCGGAATCAATTACTTGAGCCGCACTTGTGTTTGTTATTGCGTCGTTAGTCGAAAACATCTCCTTACCTGGTGCCATCAAGTTGTTATTTGTTGTCCTTTCCCTTGCATTTTCCTTTCTGTTGAAATTCTTCGTATGTTTATGGACTTCTACAAAACGGCTATGATACTCCTGGTAAAACTTTTCGCCCAACCAGGGTCTCAAATAGTTTTGATTCTCGTACGTGCATGGCATCGTCGTCCCTAGCTTGCGCAAGTCTTTGGAAGGCTTCTAAGGATTGCTTGTAAGGGTGCAGCTGGTCATCGAAAAGAACAAACTTCAGAACAAAAAGAAATAAAATGAGGAAGAAACCAAAGCCAACCAACCTAGGAAGAAAAAAAAACTCGTCCGACTAAAAGAAGGAAGCACCACGCCAACGATAAACAAGGATAAATTGTGTATGCTTGATATCATACAGGGCATTATTGGACTCGACAATGCCGACAGAAAGATGCTCCAGCAAAATACAAAAGGGGGGTACCCTATGAATATACGTACGTTTCTACCTTTCCAAGGACTTGGAAACATATTTACGTAATCATCGAAATCGATAACGCTGTTAGAAATCTGTACATCGTCAATACCGGCAAGAGAGTCACAAACTAACTGAATGAGAACAGTTTGGCTGTTAACGGTTAAATGGGGGATCAATCGCAACAATAAATCTCTCATGCAGTGTTACCAAGGCAAGCTCGGAGAAATGCCCAGCCAGATTGCAAAAAAATTGTTAAATGAAAAGAACGTGTCAGCAAACCAAAATACCGGGTGGCTACGGAAGTATTGCCTACGGAATATCTCAGTTATTGTATGAAGTAGGTTTGTGAAATTTGGAGCGTCGATATAATGACATAAGAGCTAGAATTTGAGCATATTGACATGTCGAAGTTAACTTCCGGTCTGACCGGAAGTAACATCAACTTTCTTATTTTAAATGGAAACCCTATTTTTTTTTCTTTTCTCTTTATTCAGCATTCAATTCATTTTCTAATGACATATCACAAGTTGGTATCTAACCAGAAACTAGATCAGAAAAAAATTATTATTGAAATTCACCGAGTAGGCCGTGGAAGCAAAATGAAAGCCAAAAATTGAAAAGTTGGCTATTGAAACCATACGTCACTTGATAACAGTTGCTACTACTGTGATATTTTATTTTCATTCGTCGGCGTTATAAAATGCCGCCAAAAAAAATATTGGAAAAATTGGGAAAAAAACAATACTCTGTAGGTCCATAACTTAAATAGGAACATACAACTTTTTCTTGCCTGTACTATTCAGCATAACCATTCCTTTCTAATGATATAATAGAAAGTAATTTTTTGAAATGAAATACCAAAAAATCGCGTATGGCGATAATCTGTTTTGTTATTTGAAGAATAATAATTATGCTCAAATTCTAGCTCTTATGTCATTATATCGACGCTCCAAATTTCACAAACCTACTTCATACAATAACTGAGATATTCCGTAGGCAATACTTCCGTAGCCACCCGGTATAGTCTGATAGAATTGAAAGATACAACACACTGTTTGAGAACATGTTACTTCCCAGATGGACAGGAAAGTAAAGCAGCAACCCCCGAAGTGGTATGTCAAATTAAGGTAATCAGATGGGATCAGAGGCTGAAAAGGAGATAGGGATAGAGACCGAACTACAGATCCAAGAAAAATATGGAGTAAGTCACAGGGAGATATCCTCGTCAATTCCGTGTTATTTCCGCAAATCCATTAACACTGCAAGAGGCAAATAAGACAAATACATGAAATGCGGCTTCATAGGACGTCATCAGACCATGCAGAAACTGGTATATACCTAGGGGTTAAAGCGTGTCATACATGACATCCTAAAGAGGAGCTCGAATTCATCCGGGCGAAGAAGTTCTTAATTTATATATTTCCCCCGGAAGATGGTCACTATGACTGAAACATTTGTCTAAGGTGCAAAAATAGCTGTTGAGTGTTGAGATAAAACTCCTCTAAATACCTATTGTAATAATATACACGTTTTTGAGTTGATTCAATTAATACAATCAAGTAATGACCTATTCAGTACCTCAACTCAGTGGTACGTCTGTTAAATGCTATCTGTGCCTCCTGCTATGCTTATATGCGGGGGTCTTGGTTTTTATAACCGGGCCAAGTTCTCATCTTATGGGTACCTAATATTTTCGTTGAAATGTCACGTCCTCTAAATGACGTGACATGGATTTTCCAAAGTTTTACACCATAACTGATGTGGGAGTGAATCCCTAAAAAATATGTGGTTTTTGTGCGAAGGACAAAAAGAGAACCCGAGAGTTTTTTTTTCAGTTGGGAATTTTGTGCAGACCAGTATATTAACTAACGTAATGCCAAGTAATTTATTTTAATTAGTTTGACAATTAGATATAATTTGATTATTATTAGAAATCTGAATGTATTTTGTATTGTGCGATAATTGATGAACAAATGAATGAGTAAAAAAAACACTTGACAATTGCACTATGATATATGTAATTTTTCATACATGAGTTGAATTGTCATAAATAAAACGTTTGATGAAATATATTTTGGGAAAAATAGTCGTATTTAGTACCTATTGGAACTGTCACAATCACAACTAAATTCAATTCGTTTATCACCCAGCTAGTTGCACGTCACTCCTTTACTATGCTACCCTCAATATAGTTGATATCTTACGATATTGTATTATGAGGAGAGCCACACAGTGGGAAAGTGCCATAAACTAAGTGAGGAAGTAATTATTCGCGAAACAAGTCTGCGAGAAGAGGAGTAATTGCAAGCTCACTGTTTATGTTTTATTTGAATATAGTGCAATACGAGCTTGAGAGATGGCAAACTTGAAGTTAATTACTTCCATAAACCTATTGAAAATGTAGTGCGCCACTCTTGATTCCTAGCCACGTAAGTTTTGCATAACCGATTACCTACATAATGAATCAGTTTACCTACTGGGTTGTGAACAAGAATAAAAGGAACAGAAAGTAACAAATGGAATATACAATAGAAAATTCAGTTTTTCAATGAGTTTGAAATCAAATTAATTCATAGTAATGCATTCTGAATGATCGATTAACGAAACTACGTCAAAATAATATCTCAGTATCACGGTAATGATCTAGGAATGACAGCCCGCGTGTACCCTTGCTAATTCGCGTAGAACCACAAAAATGACATATTGAGGTATCGTAGGCGAAAAGTAAAATTATACTTAGTTGTTTAATTCAGTAGCACGTCGTCCAAGGTCGGTAAAAAAACTATTTAAATGATACCGGATTGCTCTGAATATGTATAGGTCGTATTCATAAATGACCAACCAATTTTATTTTTGGTAATTGATCGTAGTTGTTTTTCCATAGTGAGAGCGGTTTCACTTGCTTGATTGAGCATCCTTATGCGAATGTTCAGTTTCGTGACTATTTTCTAATGATCTATTTACCAGTCTTTTATATTTTTATTCGTGTTATTACTCAGCTCATTGTTAATAGTTTGAGTGTATTAATTTTAAACGTTTTCAATTATTTCATCACCTTTAGAACCGGTAATTACTTGAACTGTTAAGTTATGACGATCGGTGTTTACAGTAGAGTACTTTTGATTTGATAAGAGTTTTGCACGAAAAATGTATCGCAATCAAATAAATTAAAAAATATCTATAATACAATGAACATGCATTTTGAGTTTTACAATTATGTCGCTCTCTAGCGGATTTTCTAATCAAGCGTTCCTTGTATAACTTGTCACAATTGTGTCGTGCCTTGAATAAAAAAAATGCAAAATAATAAATTTCACTGTAAGCCATTTTCACGGGCTATGTGTCCTGTCATATTTCCATGTCTTTGACATGTATTGAACAATGTTGCAAGACAATGTTGTACGTGAAATCATTCTCGCGGATACCAGTACGACACGATGTGCAAATTTTATATTCCATGACGGAGTATCTTGCATATTTGTTGTTTAGGCAATCAAAGACATTTGAATTTGT